>CM059320.1:17201388-17227563 GCA_030340685.1 Protosalanx chinensis | reverse complement strand
CTCAGGTCAGGTCCACAAGGCTGACATCATGGAGGGAGACAACAACACCTACTGCATCCGCTTCGTTCCCACGGAGACCGGCGTGCACACCGTGTGTGTGAAGTACGCGGGCGTGCACGTGCCTGGGAGCCCCTTCCAGTTCACTGTGGGGCCCTTGGGGGAGGGAGGGGCCCACAAGGTCCGGGCTGGGGGGGCCCCGGCTTGGAGAGGGCAGAGGCTGCAGTACCAGGTACCTGGGGTGGGGGGAGGTAGAGGGGAGAGGTGTGTGTGTGTGTCTGGCCCTGACCCCTGTGGTTCCCCTGCAGCTGAGTTCAGTATCTGGACTCGTGAGGCGGGGGCGGGGGGGCTGAGCATCGCAGTGGAGGGACCCAGCAAGGCAGAGATCACCTTCGAGGACCGCAAGGACGGCTCCAGTGGAGTGTCTTACATCGTCCAGGAGCCAGGTGAGGAGGGAGGGAGGGAGGGAGGGAGGGAGGGATGTGATGTTCTGTTGATTGAGACTTACTGTATTCTGGTGTGTGTGTGTGTGTGTGTGTGTAGGTGACTACGAGGTGTCGATCCGTTTTAACGAGGAGCACATCCCAGACAGCCCCTTCCTGGTTCCCGTGGCAACACCGTCCTCTGATGCCCGTCGCCTCACTGTTGCCAGTCTCCAGGTGAGGCTCTGAGACACACACACCTGTCCACACACCAGGACACACTACCCACAATGCAGCAGCAGCCCCATGACATGCAGGGAGAGAGACAGACATGCAGGGAGACAGACAGACACAGACATGCAGGAAGAGAGACAGACATGCAGGGAGACAGACAGACATGCAGGAAGAGACAGACATGCAGGGAGACAGACAGACATACAGGAAGAGACAGACAGACATGCAGGGAGACAGACAGACACAGACATGCAGGAAGAGAGACAGACATGCAGGGAGACAGACAGACATGCAGGAAGAGACAGACAGACATGCAGGGAGACAGACAGACAGACACAGACATGCAGGAAGAGAGACAGACATGCAGGAAGAGAGACAGACATGCAGGGAGACAGACAGACATGCAGGAAGAGAGACAGACATGCAGGGAGACAGACAGACATGCAGGAAGAGAGACAGACATGCAGGGAGACAGACAGACATACAGGAAGAGACAGACATACAGGGAGACAGACAGACACAGACATGCAGGAAGAGAGACAGACATGCAGGAAGAGAGACAGACATGCAGGGAGACAGACAGACAGACACAGACATGCAGGAAGAGAGACAGACATGCAGGAAGAGAGACAGACATGCAGGAAGAGAGACAGACATGCAGGAAGAGAGACAGACATGCAGGAAGAGAGACAGACATGCAGGAAGAGAGAACAGACATGCAGGAAGACGGAGAGACAGACATGCAGGAAGAGAGACAGACATGCAGGGAGAGACATACATGCAGGGGGAGAGAGACAGACATGCAGG
Source organism: Protosalanx chinensis (assembly GCA_030340685.1). Classification (NCBI taxonomy): domain Eukaryota; kingdom Metazoa; phylum Chordata; class Actinopteri; order Osmeriformes; family Salangidae; genus Protosalanx; species Protosalanx chinensis. The sequence goes on along the minus strand of CM059320.1, from coordinate 17,226,103 downwards.
GAGAGAGAGACAGACCTGGAGGGAGACAGACAGGACTTGAGTCTGCTGCTGTGCTGTTGGGAGGTGCTAAGGCTTCTGGATACTGAAGGACTGTGTGTGTTTCTCGTGTCTCATTCTAAAGGCTCCCAACAGCCCCCCTGCCCCCCCCCCCCCCTCCACCCCCCCTCCCTTGTGTTAGCCCCCCAGATGCTAAAAGGTTAAGAGGGAGAAATGGGCTGTTCTATTTTCATCTCTCTCTCTGAAACACTCTCTCCCGTCTCTCTCCTGTCTCTCTGAAACACTGTCCTCTCTCCTGTCTCTCTGAAACACTGTCTCTCTCCTGTCTCTCTGAAACACTGTCTCTCTCCTGTCTCTCTGAAACACTGTCTCTCTCCCTGTCTCTCTGAAACACTGTCTCTCTCATGTCTCTCTGAAACACTGTCTCTCTCCTGTCTCTCTGAAACACTCTCTCTCTCCTGTCTCTCTGAAACACTGTCTCTCTCATGTCTCTCTGAAACACTGTCTCTCTCCTGTCTCTCTGAAACACTGTCTCTCTCCTGTCTCTCTGAAACACTGTCTCTCTCCTGTCTCTCTGAACACTGTCTCTCTCCTGTCTCTCTGAAACACTGTCTCTCTCCTGTCTCTCTGAAACACTGTCTCTCTCATGTCTCTCTGAAACACTGTCTCTCTCCTGTCTCTCTGAAACACTGTCTCTCTCCTGTCTCTCTGAAACACTGTCTCTCTCCTGTCTCTCTGAAACACTGTCTCTCTCCTGTCTCTCTGAAACACTGTCTCTCTCATGTCTCTCTGAAAACACTGTCTCTCTCCTGTCTCTCTGAAACACTGTCTCTCTCCTGTCTCTCTGAAACACTGTCTCTCTCCTGTCTCTCTGAAACACTGTCTCTCTCCTGTCTCTCTGAAACACTGTCTCTCTCCTGTCTCTCTGAAACACTGTCTCTCTCATGTCTCTCTGAAACACTGTCTCTCTCCTGTCTCTCTGAAACACTGTCTCTCTCCTGTCTCTCTGAAACACTGTCTCTCTCCTGTCTCTCTGAAACACTGTCTCTCTCATGTCTCTCTGAAACACTGTCTCTCTCCTGTCTCTCTGAAACACTGTCTCTCTCCTGTCTCTCTGAAACACTGTCTCTCTCCTGTCTCTCTGAAACACTGTCTCTCTCATGTCTCTCTGAAACACTGTCTCTCTCCTGTCTCTCTGAAACACTGTCTCTCTCCTGTCTCTCTGAAACACTGTCTCTCTCATGTCTCTCTGAAACACTGTCTCTCTCCTGTCTCTCTGAAACACTGTCTCTCTCCTGTCTCTCTGAAACACTGTCTCTCTCCTGTCTCTCTGAAACACTGTCTCTCTCCTGTCTCTCTGAAACACTGTCTCTCTCCTGTCTCTCTGAAACACTGTCTCTCTCATGTCTCTCTGAAACACTGTCTCTCTCCTGTCTCTCTGAAACACTCTCTCTCTCCTGTCTCTCTGAAACACTGTCTCTCTCCTGTCTCTCTGAAACACTGTCTCTCTCTCTCTCTCCTGTCTGTCTCCTGTCTGTCTCCTGTCTCTCTCTCCTGCCTCTCTCCTGTCTCTCTGAAACACTCTCTCTCCTGTCTCTCTGAATCACTGTCTCTCTCCTGTCTCTCTGAAACACTGTCTCTCTCTCCTGTCTGTCTCCTGTCTGTCTCCTGTCTGTCTCCTGTCTGTCTCCTGTCTGTCTCCTGTCTGTCTCCTGTCTCTCTCCTGTCTCTCTCCTGTCTCTCTCCTGTCTGTCTCCTGTCTGTCTCCTGTCTGTCTCCTGTCTGTCTCCTGTCTCTCTCCTGTCTGTCTCCTGTCTGTCTCCTGTCTCTCTCAGCCCTCCTCTTTATCTCTGTTAGCAATCTGCAGGTAGGTACACCTGGCTGTGTGTGAGTGTGTGTGTGTGTGTGAGTGTGTGAGTACAGCCATGCTGAGTGTGTGAGCTCTGCGTTGAGCAGGAGTCTGGACTGAAGGTGAACCAGCCGGCCTCTTTCGCTGTGAGTCTGAACGGAGCGAAGGGTGTGATCGACGCCAAGGTGCACAGCCCCTCCGGAGCCCTGGAGGAGTGCGTCGTCACGGAGATAGACCAAGGTATCCATGGAGACCACATGCCCAGCCAGCCTGCCATAAACTGATGGATGAGCTGTAAACAGCTGGGTGTTTCAAACGTACGTTCCAATGAAGAACAATGGAGTTCATGATGATCCTCTCCCTTCTCCCCTCTCCTCCTCTCCCTTCTCCCTCTCCTCCTCTCCCTTCTCCCCTTCTCCTCCTCTCTCTCTCCCCTCTCCTCTCTCTCTTCTCCCCTCTCCTCCTCTCTCTTCTCCCTTCTCCCTCTCCCCTCTCCTCCTCTCCCTTCTCCCCTCTCCTCCTCTCCCTTCTCCCCTCTCCTCCTCTCTCTTCTCCCCTCTCCTCCTCTCTCTTCTCCCCTCTCCTCCTCTCTCTTCTCCCCTCTCCTCCTCTCTCTTCTCCCTTCTCCCCTCTCCTCCTCTCTCTTCTCCCCTCTCCTCCTCTCTCTTCTCCCTTCTCCCCTCTCCTCCTCCTCCCTTCTCCCCTCTCCTCCTCTCCTCCTCTCTCTTCTCCCCTCTCCCCCCCTCTCCTCCTCTCTCTTCTCCCGTCTCCCCCCTCTCCTCCTCTCCCTTCTCCCCTCTCCTCCTCTCTCTTCTCCTTCTCCCCTCTCCTCCTCTCTCTTCTCCCCTCTCCCCCCTCTCCTCCTCTCTCTTCTCCCCTCTCCCCCCCTCTCCTCCTCTCTCTTCTCCCCTCTCCTCCTCTCTCTTCTCCCCTCTCCCCCTCTCCTCCTCTCTCTTCTCCCCTCTCCCCCTCTCCTCCTCTCTCTTCTCCCCTCTCCCCCTCTCCTCCTCTCTCTTCTCCCCTCTCCCCCCTCTCCTCCTCTCTCTTCTCCCCTCTCCCCCTCTCCTCCTCTCTCTTCTCCCCTCTCCTCCTCTCTCTTCTCCCCTCTCCTCCTCTCTCTTCTCCCCTCTCCCCTCTCCTCCTCTCCCTTCTCCCCTCTCCTCCTCTCTCTTCTCCCTTCTCCCCTCTCCTCCTCTCTTCTCCCTCTCCCCCTCTTCTCCCCTCTCCTCTCTCTCTTCTCCCCTCTCCTCCTCTCTCTTCTCCCCTCTCCTCCTCTCTCTTCTCCCCTCTCCTCCTCTCTCTTCTCCCTCTCCTCCTCTCTCTTCTCCCCTCTCCCCCTCTCCTCCTCTCTCTTCTCCCTTCTCCCCCTCTCCTCCTCTCTCTTCTCCCCTCTCCTCCTCTCCCTTCTCCCCTCTCCTCCTCTCTCTTCTCCCCTCTCCCCCTCTTCTCCCCTCTCCTCCTCTCTTCTCCCCTCTCCCCTCTCCTCCTCTCTCTTCTCCCTTCTCCTCCTCTCTCTGCTCCCTTCTCCCTCTCCTCCTCTCTTCTCCCTCTCCCCCTCTCTCCTCTCTCTTCTCCCCTCTCCTCCTCTCCCTTCTCCCCTCTCCTCCTCTCTCTTCTCCCCTCTCCTCCTCTCTCTTCTCCCCTCTCCCCCTCTCCTCCTCTCCCTTCTCCCTCTCCTCCTCTCTCTTCTCCCCTCTCCCCTCTCCTCCTCTCTCTTCTCCCCTCTCCTCCTCTCTCTTCTCCCCTCTCCTCCTCTCTTCTCCCCTCCTCTTCTCCTCTCCCCTCTCCTCTTCTCCTCCCTCCCCTCCTCTCCTCTCTCTTCTCCCCTCTCCTCCCCTCCCCTCCTCTCCCCCTCTCTCCAGATAAGTATGCTGTCCGCTTCATCCCCAGAGAGAATGGTCTGTATCTGATCGATGTGAAGTTCAACAACAGCCACATCCCAGGCAGCCCTTTCAAGATCCGTGTGGGGGAGATGGGCCAAGCAGGAGACCCAGGGAAGGTGTCTGCATACGGTCCTGGGCTGGAGGGAGGCACCACAGGTAGCTGTCCTGTACCCTCCAACTGTAGCTTACCTCCCTACCTTAATATCGCCTCCCCTCCTGTCCTGCTCTCCCTCCTAACGTCCCTCCCTCTCCCCTCGCCCAGGCTCACCATGTGAGTTTGTGGTGAACACCAGCAGTGCAGGCCCCGGGGCCTTGGCAGTGACCATTGACGGCCCCTCCAAGGTGAAGATGGACTGTGTGGAATGTCCTGAGGGGTACAGGGTCACCTACACACCTATGGCCCCTGGGAGTTACCTCATCTCCATCAAGTACGGAGGATCCTACCATATAGTGGGGAGCCCCTTCAAGGCCAAGATCACTGGTGAAGACCACACACACACTCCTCTCTCTCACATGCGCGCACACACACACACACTCCTCTCTCTCACATGCGCACACACACACTCACATGCGCACACACACACACACACACACACACAGACTACTCATCCATACTTTCCGTTATCTAACAGTTCCTAATTCCCCCCCCCCCCCCCCCCCAGGCTCCAAGCTGGTGTCCAGTCACAGCATGCATGAGACGTCCTCTGTGCTGTGGAGCCGACCAGCCGCAGTTTCAGCAGCAGCCAGCAGGCGGCGCCCAGCCAGTCTGATGCCAGCAGGGTGACAGCCAAGGGCCTCGGCCTGAACAAGGCCTTCATCGGACAGAAGAACAACTTCAGTGTTGACTGCAGCAAAGCAGGTGTGTGTGTGCGTCCATCTGTGTGTGTGTGTCCATCTGTGTGTGTGTGTGTGTGTGTGTGTGTGTGTGTGTGGTTCCTTGTGTGTCCATTGTTATGGTGTGATACTGTCTAATATCCCCCCCCCCCCAGGTCGTAACATGCTCCTGGTGGGGGTCGATGGTCCTAAGCTGCCTTGTGAGGAGGTGCTGGTGAAACACCTGGGTGGGCGTGTCTATAACGTGACCTACCAGCTGAAGGAGAAGGGCGAGTACATCCTGGTGGTCAAGTGGGGTGACGAACACATCCCTGGAAGCCCCTACCACATCACTGTCTAGGCCAATCACAGCAGCCAAAATCCCTTCTGTGCCACTGTTTGACCAATCAGAACAGCACAACAACTTCCTTTGTCACTGTTTTTGCCATCAGAATATCATGACCGTCTTCCTGTATCTGTTTAACCAATCAGAACAACTCGAAGCCCTTCCTATAGCACTGTTTAACCAACCAGTCCCTTAACCACCTACTACATGACTGAACAAATGATTTTAACTCTTCAAAAACTTCAAAAACTGCTCTAATATACTGTCACATAAGACACTTTCCAAAATGTTGTACCAACCCCAAACATGGATGATTAAACACTGAATATTTCTTCACCTTTCCCTGCTTCCATCCTGCCTTCATTCAGCCTCTTTAATACGGCATTCAGGGGGTGCTGTTCAGCTGTGGGAGGTTAGCTTAGCCAATTGTAGTTTAGTATAGGGATTTAGTAAGAGATTAGCGTAGCGTAGCATAGCACGGTGGTGTTTAGCCTGCAGCGCCTCCAGCTTGGTGTCCGGTCAGAGGAAGCGCTGTAGAGCTAGCGTCACTCTTAGCGCTTCTCACGCATGACAGTGGGCTCCCATGCGTGTTCCATGCATGTTTTTAAGCATGTTAATCTTCACTGCTAACAGAAAGACATCAAGGTATGGTGTGTAAGAAGTTCCAATCTGAATGATTCTGAATAATGAACATCCTACTTGTTTAGGAAATTGGAGGAAAATAAAATGCTTTTGTGAGAAATGTGGATGAGGGAACTGGTTTGATAAGTATTTACCAAAAGACCCCAAATAAATACAGTTTGAGATGTTTTACTTCTAGATGTTTCTGCTCTCAGCTTTTTGTACTCTTCATGTGGCTTTTCAGAATTAAAAAGAAAGGCTTTCTATACGTTTTTGTAAGACATGCAGTATTTTCATACACAATAAAGTTGTCTTAAGTATTTTTCTGTCAATCCTAACATGTGTTGTGTGACGTTTTTCATAGTCAAGAGGTTTACAAATGCACACACGTTCTCACTCAATCACGCAATGAAGTCCATATTTTTTAAATATGTATAACAGTTTTTTAGCCATATATAGGCAGGATTTGAGTTTTCTATTCAGTCTGAGAGTGAACTTCCTTTAGGTGTCTCTATGTTCCGTAGTTTGAAAGTATGTACGGGTAATTCATTTTTCAAAATAAAAGACTTATTAATTATCGATTAAGGGTGCAGCGCCCCTCCAGCAGATGGCGCTCTAGGTGACCGCCTATGTTACCTATGCCAAGAGCCGGCCCTGTCCATGACTATGCAATGTATAGGTTCACACCATGTATTAATCCTCCCTCCACACTACTGTCTGTACTGATGTGTGAGATTATTCTAACAGGCTTTGATAGAGAGAAAACTAATAAACACATTCTATGAATCCTTATCCTTCCATTCATGTTATTGTACAAGTGAGCAGAACTTCATGCCTACAGGCTTCCTAAACATACACAGAACACGGGTTCTCAGTATTTTATCTAAATATCAGTATGTGTAGTTGTGTGTGTGTAGATGTATGTATGTGTGTGTGTGTACATGCAAAGGTAGAAGACTAACACACACACACACATACAAATAAAAAATGCATAAACTCTTCGTTAAGATCTTTACACTAATATGATGTGGGAGATCAGTCACCAGATCTGGTGTCAGTTTCAGTATAAAAGCATATTAGCTGGAAGAGTTGGGGAAACGCATCACAGGAAGCAGAAGTGATATAGATGACAGACGTATCTTTATAAATCCTCTGTCCTCAGGCCAGTCAGAAGTCTTCTACAGCCCAGTGAAGATCCAGTCTGAGAGATGCTTCCTGTTCTGATGCTGCTGGTCATGTTCTGGAGCACAAGTAGGCCTCAGGTTTCATCTGTACAGATATACTACTGTCCTGTACTGGTATATACCTGTATTAGTGTATATACTACTGTCCTGTACTGGTATATACCTGTATTAGTGTATATACTACTGTCCTGTACTGGTATATACCTGTATTAGTGTATATACTACTGTCCTGTACTGGTATATAAAGTAAACAGCTTAACTCACCTAACAAGTCTCTCTCTCACACATACACAGATTCATACACGCACACACCATCCTAAATGGATCTTAATCCTAAACAGACAAGCCTCTGTTTGTTGTACTCACCCCTCCTCTTACCTCCTTCCTCCTCCTTCCTCCTCCCTCCCCCAGGTGTCTCCACATGGGGTCCCTTCTCCTGTGAGTCTGCTGGCTTGGCTGACCTGGTGTTTCTGGTGGACCGTTCCTGGAGGATAGGGGATCTTAACTTCAACTTGGCGGAAACCATCCTGCAGGTTCTGGTCTCGCCCTTCCACATCGGCCCAGACGGGGTGCAGATAGGTGGGCTTCTTCTGTGGTTTCACTCATTTACCCTCTGTATGACCTCTCTGTATGACCTCTCTGTATGACCCCTCTGTATGACCTCTCTGTATGACCTCTCTGTATGACCTCTCTGTATGACCTCTCTGTGACCCCTGACCTCAGCCCTGACTCAGTACAGTAATGATCCTCGTACTGCATGGCAGCTCAACAAATTTACCACCAAGGACCAGCTGCTGGATGCTGTCAGGAACATAGAATATAACAGAGGCATGGTGCCCACATATCCCTTCACAGGTAAACAACACCATCACAGGTAAACAACACCTTCACAGGTAAACAACACCTGCACAGGTAAACAACACCATCACAGGTAAACAACACCTGCACAGGTAAACAACACCTTCACAGTAAACAACACCTGCAAAGGTAAACAACCCTAACCCTAACAACAACACCCAGGTCGGGCCCTGCTGTACGTTCTAGAGGAGAACCTGAAGGTGGAGTCGGGGGCTCGACAGAATGTGTCTCACTTCCTGGTTCTGCTGACGGCCATGAAATCTCGGGACGATGCCATCGCCGCCAGCAACCGCCTGAAGAAGACCGGCGTGGAGATCATCGCTGTAGGTGAGAGGAGGGGAGAGGGGGGGAGAACGGGGAGGAGGAGGGGGGTGTATGTATCTCCTAGGTCTGTGTGTGTACCTGAGTGTGTACATCTTGCGTGTGTGTCCAGGTATAGACGATGCCGATCAGGAGGAGCTGAGTCAGGTGGCATCAGAGCCGTTGCACGTGAATCTGCACCTCTACAAAGATTACTACTATATTAATTTGATTGAGTGGCGCCTCGCTCGCACAATCTGTGGCAAGATGCAGAAGTACAACCTGGACAAGAGTGAGGGATGTGTGTGTGGGAGGGTGTGTGTGGGAGGGTGTGTGTGGTAAAATGTGTGTGTGGGAGGGTGTTTGTGGGAGGGCGCGTGTGTGGGGGAGGATGTGTGTTGGGGGGGCGGGGTTGTGAGTGGTCCAGTTAGCACCCCCTACACAAATATGTTAGGGTTGGGGTTAAAGGTCTAGGGTTGTTTCTTGACAGAAGACCTGACTGTCTCCTGTCTCCTGTCACCTGTCTCCTGTCTCCTTTCTCCTGTCTCCTGTCACCTGTCTCCTGTCACCTGTCTCCTGTCACCTGTCTCCTGTCACCTGTCTCCTGTCTCCTGTCTCCTGTCATCTGTCTCCTGTCACCTGTCTCCTGTCTCCTGTCTCCTGTCACCTGTCTCCTGTCTCCTGTCACCTGTCTCCTGTCACCTGTCTCCTGTCACCTGTCTCCTGTCTCCTGTCTCCTGTCACCTGTCACCTGTCTCCTGTCACCTGTCTCCTGTCACCTGTCTCCTGTCTCCTGTCTCCTGTCACCTGTCTCCTGTCTCCTGTCACCTGTCTCCTGTCACCTGTCTCCTTTCTCCTGTCTCCTGTCTCCTGTCTCCTGTCACCTGTCTCCTGTCACCTGTCTCCTGTCTCCTGTCTCCTGTCACCTGTCTCCTGTCTCCTGTCTCCTGTCTCCTGTCACCTGTCTCCTGTCACCTGTCTCCTGTCACCTGTCTCCTGTCTCCTGTCACCTGTCTCCTGTCTCCTGTCACCTGTCTCCTGTCACCTGTCACCTGTCTCCTGTCACCTGTCTCCTGTCACCTGTCTCCTGTCTCCTGTCTCCTGTCACCTGTCTCCTGTCACCTGTCTCCTGTCACCTGTCTCCTGTCACCTGTCTCCTGTCTCCTGTCTCCTGTCTCCTGTCACCTGTCTCCTGTCTCCTGTCACCTGTCTCCTGTCACCTGTCTCCTGTCTCATTTCTCCTGTCTCCTGTCACCTGTCTCCTGTCACCTGTCTCCTGTCACCTGTCTCCTTTCTCCTGTCTCCTGTCTCCTGTCTCCTGTATCCTGTCTCCTGTCTCCTGTCACCTGTCTCCTGTCTCTTGTCACCTGTCTCCTGTCACCTGTATCCTGTCACCTGTCTCCTGTCACCTGTATCCTGTCACCTGTCTCCTGTCTCCTGTCTCTTGTCACCTGTCTCCTGTCACCTGTCTCCTGTCTCTTGTCACCTGTCTCCTGTCACCTGTATCCTGTCACCTGTCTCCTGTCACCTGTATCCTGTCTCCTGTCACCTGTATCCTGTCACCTGTCTCCTGTCTCCTGTCTCCTGTCTCCTGACACCTGTCTCATGTCTCCTGTCTCCTGTCACCTGTCTCCTGTATCCTGTCACCTGTCTCCTGTCTCATGTCTCCTGTCTCCTGTCACCTGTCTCCTGTCTCCTGTCTCCTGTCACCTGTCTCCTGTCTCCTGTCTCCTGACACCTGTCTCATGTCTCCTGTCTCCTGTCACCTGTCTCCTGTATCCTGTCACCTGTCTCCTGTCTCCTGTCTCCTGTCACCTGTCTCCTGTCTCCTGTCTCCTGACACCTGTCTCATGTCACCTGTCTCCTGTCTCCTGTCACCTGTCTCCTGTATCCTGTCACCTGTCTCCTGTCTCATGTCTCCTGTCTCCTGTCACCTGTCTCATGTCACCTGTCTCCTGTCTCCTGTCACCTGTCTCCTGTATCCTGTCACCTGTCTCCTGTCTCATGTCTCCTGTCTCCTGTCACCTGTCTCCTGTCACCTGTCACCTGTCTCCTGTCACCTGTCTCCTGTCTCCTGTCACCTGTCTCCTGTCACCTGTCACCTGTCTCCTGTCACCTGTCTCCTGTATCCTGTCACCTGTCACCTGTCTCCTGTCTCCTGTCACCTGTCTCCTGTATCCTGTCACCTGTCTCCTGTCTCATGTCTCCTGTCTCCTGTCACCTGTCTCCTGTCACCTGTCACCTGTCTCCTGTCACCTGTCTCCTGTCACCTGTCTCCTGTATCCTGTCACCTGTCACCTGTCTCCTGTCTCCTGTCTCTCCAGGTTCTGATGATGTGAGGTTGGAGGGAGGAGATGGTCGCTGTGCTGGTGGAGTGGAGCTCAAACATCAGGGACAGTGGAGGACAGTGGCTGGTTGGTCTGTCTGGGACCTGGAGGATGCAGCTGTAGTGTGCAGACAGCTGGACTGTGGCTCTGCTATTTCAGTAGGATACACTGATGTTGTTGATGATAGACTTGTTATATGGCGGTTTGAACCTGACTGTTCTGGGTCTGAGTCTTCACTGAGGGAGTGTGGAAGAGAGGAGAGATGGTTCAACACATCTTCCACCCTGGAGGTGATCTGCTCAGGTAAGACTCTAATGTTATGTTCAGCTGATGATGTTGGCAGTCACACATTACTGAATCTCACCCTAACAGTAACTGTTGGTAAATGTTTACAGCAGTCTACTGCCCCTACAGGTGTAATCAGGAACAGTCTGGTATCATGATGTTATTGTTTATCATTCCATGCTGCTGGGATTATCACAGCTGAATGAGACAAGTGTTTGAAATGTTCTCTCCTTCTTCCACTCTCTGTCCTCCTTTATTTTCAGATATCCTGTTCCAGCCCCGCATTTCCCTGTCTTCCTCCATGCTAGGGGTCTCCCAGGACCAGCATCAGGGGCTGCAGGTGTTCAGGGACCACAGCTTCACCATCACCTGCTCCATCCAGCCTCAGTACCCAGGAGGCTTCTTCTATCTCACCTGCAATGGCTCCAACACAACCATGACACACACCCTGACAGCTGTCAATCACTCTGCAGACTTCCTCTTTCCTGCTGCAGACCACACCCACCAAGGAATCTGCAGCTGTGTTTATGAAGTCTACGTCTTCTCTCATTACTTCACCTCTAAGAGTGAGCTCCTCCCACTCACTGTTGCAGGTTAGTGACAATGGACCACCTGCAACTTTGTAGTTCATCAAAAAGGCTTGATTTTCTGGAAACTTAGTGGGGGCTGGTCTTGAGGAAATCTAACCAGTTATTTGAGTCCTGTGGTGATCAGCAGTCACTGCTCATCTCAGCTCTTTAGACTGGGAATGGAAGTTACAGGATGTGTTTGGTAGTTGACAGCCTGATCTGATGATTATCACTCTCTTCATCCGCTGTGTTTCTGTTCCAGCCAATCCTCTGCCAGCTTTCATTATCAGAGTGGTGGTGGTGCTGTTGAGTCTGCTGATGTCCAACACTGCCCTCTATCTGTACTTTAAGGTACTGTTGTTTGTTCAGTCATATTTCTCAGTGTTTTCCCCTTTTCCTGAGTGTTGTGTCTCTCCAGACCAGCAGGAAGCCTGAAGAGAGGGGGAGCATGGAGCTGTTCTCCCTGCATTCCAGAGCTGAAGCTGGGCCAGGAGAGGAGAGAGGAGAGAAACTGCTCTGATCCTGGATCTGTGTTTTTGAACCAGTTCCACCAGGAAATGTTTAATATCACCAACATTATATCCATCATCAACTGTTAGTCACAAGGACTGTTCTTAATGTCATATTGTTGTTTTAGGCCTACTTGGAGATATTAGCTGGAATAATTGTTAAATGTGACTGACAAAGTCTATATTTTCAGGATCTTACAGCCTAAAATTGTTTGACAGCATTGTTGTTTCAATGTTGTTTTCTTAGTACAGAATAAATGTTTCCTTACATATTTTTCTTTAAATTAGTTTTTAAATATGTATAACAGTTTTTTTGCCATATAGAGGCAATATTTGAGTTTTCTATTCAGTCTGAGAGTGAACTTCCTTTAGGTGTCTCTATGTTCCGTAGTTTGAAAGCATGTGTGGGTCTATAAAGACTTGTGACCCTGTGATAGTGATGGAGGCTCTATAACCCAGATCTCCAGGGTCCTGCTGAGATAGGAACCCTGGACTCCAGTCAGAAAGAGTCACACACCTTTATACCTGTACTCTACCTAGTTTAGTGCCCTAGGCGAGATTACTGCGCGCACAAAATTCAGTGATCTATACTAACAACGTCTACTTTATATTGTTGTTAGCTAGCTCTACCCTTTATATTGTTGTTAGCTAGCTCTACCCTTTATAATGTTGTTAGCTAGCTCTACCCTTTATATTCTACACTTTACATTTACCATCTCATTTGTATTAAGATGTTGGTTATTTTGTACCGTTGATCTGACAACGGGAGCCAAAGTTAACATTTTTGAACTCGCGCCAAAACTTCACAGATCGCGCTGTAGGGTCTCGCGCCACAATTTCACAGATTCGCAACTTCGCGCCGCAGGGTCTCGCGCTGCGTTTTTACATCAACATGGAAATCAGCCGCCTTTTTTGATTTACTACAAAGTTCCAGGTTGGTCATTATCAATGACAAGAGAGGAAGACAGATACATTTCATTTCAAAATGCAGGAAAAAACGTGTCTAAACTGTGATAATCCCACCAGCATGGAATGATAAACATAAAGTAGAGTCTTACCTGAGCAGATCACCTCCAGGGTGGAAGATGTGTTGAACCATCTCTCCTCTCTTCCACACTCCCTCAGTGAAGACTCAGACCCAGAACAGTCAGGTTCAAACCGCCATATAACAAGTCTATCATCAACAACATCAGTGTATCCTACTGAAATAGCAGAGCCACACTACAGCTGTCTGCACACTACAGCTGCAGCCCTCAGACCCACCTCACCCCACCTCACCCCACCCCACCTGGTGTGTCACAGCTTCACCTGGCTCTAGGAGCTTTAAACACCTGAGAGATGAACACCTGACAGCATCCAGTCACAACAGGAGACAGCAGTAAAAAATAACAGAATGTTTTAATATCATTTCATGGTACAAAGTAGAACTCCTCAGGCATAGCTTGCATGAACTCCTCCTCTGAGCACAGCAAACCAAACCCTTCACCTTGACTCTGGTCATAAACATCGTCCAAAAGACTCAGAAAACAGAGAGACAGAGAGGTTGGGACACAGACAGAAATATAGGACAAGAAAGAGTTTGTGCAAAATAAGTAAAACATCTTCAGGGGTCAGAGTTCATGTCTGCTGGAGGTCAAACTCCACAAGCAGGCAGGCACACACGCGCACACACACACACACACACACACATTACACAGTAACACACACACACACACTTTGGCCCGCGAGGTGTCGGAGGGAGGAGGCAGATTCTGATGTGATTTAAGCCTCTTGTGTCTGCAGATGGGAGGAGGAGAGAGAGAGGGAGGGAGGGAGGGAGGGAGGAGGAGAGAGAAGGGAGGGAGAGAGAGAGAGAGAGAGAGAGAGAGAGAGAGAGAGAGAGAGAGAGAGAGAGAGAGAGAGAGAGAGAGAGAGAGAGAGAGAGAGAGAGAGAGAGAGAGAGAGAGAGAGAGATAGGCACCACCCTCTAGTGAGCAGTTCTCTCTCATGGCCAGCGGGAGGTGCTGTTGCATCAGAACCACACTTTGAGCTTTCAACACACACACGCTCACACACTCACACACGCTCACACACGCTCACACACACACACGTCAGTGCTCGCCGGACAGTAAAGAATACAAAATAAACCAAACATCAAATAAAATAAAAACTTAAATACAGCTGACAGACTCAATCTATTTTGACGGCAGCGTAAATGCGGCGGATGAAGACGTAAGCAGCATAGAAGCCCATAGTTCCTGTCAGCAGCCAGAAGGACACAACCATCAAAGCTGTGTAGCCGAAGTACAGCAGAGAGGGGATGAACTCTACGATGTCCAGCTGGGAGAACACACACACACACACACCACACACACACCACACACACACACACCACACACCACACACACCACACACACACCACACACACACACACACCACACACCACACACACACACACACACCACACACACACACACCACACACACACCACACACACACACACACACACACACACACACACACATACCACACACACACACATACCACACACACACACACACCACACACACACACGCACACACACACACACCACACACACACCACACGTAAACGAAACTATTACTCACATCTAGTTTTTGTTTAGTATGTTGTTTGTGTGTTTGTGGCAGGTGTTCTGAGAGCAGGAGCTGTTGTTGTTTACCTTGTTGACAAAATAGAAGACGGCGTAAACAAGGACGTAGAAGGCAGAGCCTCCAGATACCAGGAACGTTCTCCACCACCAGCGGTAATCCTGGAACACACATGTACACACATGTACACACATGTACACACAAGTACACACAAGTACACACATGTACACACATGTACACACATGTACACACATGTACACACATGTACACACATGTACACACAAGTACACACATGTACACACATGTACACACATGTACACACATGTACACACATGTACACACAAGTACACACATGTACACACATGTACACACGTACACACAAGTACACACATGTACACACATGTACACACATGTACACACATGTACACACAAGTACACACATGTACACACCATAACCACATACATATATCCACACTCTCAGTGTGTGTGTGTGTGTGTGTGTGTGTGTGTGTGTATTTCAGTGTGTGTGTCTGTGTGAGTGTGTGAGCACATGTTAGTGTTTCAGTGTGTGCGTGTGCTTTAGTGTGTGTGTGTGTGTGTGTACCTCAGCGCAGAGCTGGAAGTAGACCATGACGATGCTGATCTGAGAGCAGGACACCACCAGGATGATGAACACCAGAAACAAGAACCCAAACAGGTAGTAGAACTGGTTCTCCCAGATGGCCTGCAGGGGGCGACCACACAACCTTCACCACAAACACACATGGGATCTACGCCCTAGTTCCTCACCTTAACACCAAAACTCTTCCTAACTCTCCAGGCAACCCTGCATTCTAAGAGGAGGAAGAGGAGGAAGAGGCTGCTACTCACACTGAAGATGAAGAACAGCTCTATGAACATGGCTCCGAAAGGCAGGATTCCTGCCATTAGGATGCTGTGGAGCAGACAAACGTGGTGATTGGTTAGGCCTACAAAGGTCTGCATGGTGATTGGCTGAACCATATAGAACAGTGTGGTGATTGGCTGATGACTTACCCTACAAACTTGTTCATGTACCAGCGCTGCTCCGGGACCTGTCGAGGGATCTGATTGGTCCGGACAGGGTTGTCATAGGGCTGCTTGCGGAAGCCAAAGTAGTAGCCCAGATAGACTAGAGGCATGGAGATCCCAAACCACATACACAGCAGAGCCAGCATGGTGGTGAAGGGAACCTGGAACACAGAGATCATCATGAGCTGCTTCAGAACAGCCTGGTGTGTGTCACCATGACAACACCTCAAGCATGACTGGGGCCCTGAGCAGCAGGAGCCAGGCTGAACTGAGCAGCAGGAGCCAGGCTGAACTGAGCAGCAGGAGCCAGGCTGAACTGAGCAGCAGGAGCCAGGCTGAACTGAGCAGCAGGAGCCAGGCTGAACTGAGCAGCAGGAGCCACGCTGAACTGAGCAGCAGGAGCCAGGCTGAACTGAGCAGCAGGAGCCAGGCTGAACTGAGCAGCAGGAGCCAGGCTGAACTGAGCAGCAGGAGCCACGCTGAACTGAGCAGCAGGAGCCAGGCTGAACTGAGCAGCAGGAGCCAGGCTGAACTGAGCAGCAGGAGCCAGGCTGAACTGAGCAGCAGGAGCCACGCTGAACTGAGCAGCAGGAGCCACGCTGAACTGAGCAGCAGGAGCCACGCTGAACTGAGCAGCAGGAGCCAGGCTGAACTGAGCAGCAGGAGCCAGGCTGAACTGAGCAGCAGGAGCCAGGCTGAACTGAGCAGCAGGAGCCAGGCTGAACTGAGCAGCAGGAGCCAGGCTGAACTGAGCAGCAGGAGCCAGGCTGAACTGAGCAGCAGGAGCCACGCTGAACTGAGCAGCAGGAGCCAGGCTGAACTGAGCAGCAGGAGCCAGGCTGAACTGAGCAGCAGGAGCCAGGCTGAACTGAGCAGCAGGAGCCAGGCTGAACTGAGCAGCAGGAGCCACGCTGAACTGAGCAGCAGGAGCCAGGCTGAACTGAGCAGCAGGAGCCACGCTGAACTGAGCAGCAGGAGCCAGGCTGAACTGAGCAGCAGGAGCCAGGCTGAACTGAGCAGCAGGAGCCAGGCTGAACTGAGCAGCAGGAGCCACGCTGAACTGAGCAGCAGGAGCCACGCTGAACTGAGCAGCAGGAGCCAGGCTGAACTGAGCAGCAGGAGCCAGGCTGAACTGAGCAGCAGGAGCCAGGCTGAACTGAGCAGCAGGAGCCAGGCTGAACTGAGCAGCAGGAGCCACGCTGAACTGAGCAGCAGGAGCCAGGCTGAACTGAGCAGCAGGAGCCAGGCTGAACTGAGCAGCAGGAGCCAGGCTGAACTGAGCAGCAGGAGCCAGGCTGAACTGAGCAGCAGGAGCCAGGCTGAACTGAGCAGCAGGAGCCAGGCTGAACTGAGCAGCAGGAGCCAGGCTGAACTGAGCAGCAGGAGCCAGGCTGAACTGAGCAGCAGGAGCCAGGCTGAACTGAGCAGCAGGAGCCACGCTGAACTGAGCAGCAGGAGCCAGGCTGAACTCACCGCTCCAGAGGAATGCTCTCCCCAGATGAAACAGTTGAGAATGAAGCAGATTCCAAACACGACGGCAGGATACAGGGTGGCCGTCTGCAACACACAGGTAACATGGTACGATAGAGGGGTCAGAGGTCAAGGCAGAGGGGTCAGAGGTCAGGGCAGAGGAAGGTCAGTGTTTACGCTCCTGTACTCACACAGAACGCTCCTTTCCTCCAGCGATGACCCTTCAATGTGCGGTACAGCCTCCCCGCAAAGTAGCCCCCAAACACCCTGCACACACACACACAGGCACACACATAAACAGGTGCACACACACACACGTACAGTTATCCCCCAGCAGACACATTATAAGCACTTCCAGAGCAGATGGTTGAGTGTGTGTAAGAAGCACATTATCTACTCACCCCATGAACATGAAGAGAAAACAGGAAGTGGTCATCAATGCTCCTCTGCTGGACGGAGACAACATTCCCAACATCGCCACGACTACAGATACAAACAAACACACACAGAGCTGGAATCAACACAGCTGGAGATGTATGGCTGTGTGAGGTGTGTATGATGTGTGTGATGTGTGTGAGGTGTGTATGATGTGTGTGATGTGTGTGAGGTGTGTATGATGTGTGTGATGTGTGTGATGTGTGTGATGTGTGTGAGGCGTGTATGATGTGCGTGTATGATGTGTGTGAGGTGTGTGTGTGTGTGGCGTCTCACAGATGACGATGAGGATCATGCAGAACAGCTGGATGCCAGACCCCAGCAGAGAGCTAAGCACCATGGGATAGCGTGGGGGGCGGAACACATCTCCATGGACGTTCTTCCAGCCAGACTCCTCCATGGTGTCCTCCTGAACACACACACACACACGTTACAACAGCTCACATCATGTGTGGTGTGTGTGTAGTGTGTGTAAGTGTGTGTTCTCACTATATCATCCTCTCTGTTGTAGTTGGCGATGTCCTTCCTCAAGGTTCTGATGATGATCATACTGAGGATACCTGGGTACACACACACACACACACACACACACACACACACAGCAGGTCATTATAACAGAGTCGGTATATAAAACAACACACACACCGCACGCACACACGCGCACACACACACACACACACACACACACAGTGCCTACCAGACAGGAAGAACACCACCACTACAGAGTTGACTATGGAGAACCAGTGGATCTGAACATCACTCATGGTAAGGTAGGTATCCCATCGAGACGCCCACTTCACCTGGCTCTCCTGGGGGCACACACACACACACCATACACCATATACACCATACACACACACACACACATCACACACCACAGATGAAGAACACAACTTATACATGGACACACACAAGCATTACTCAACTCTTAATCAAACAGAATTGATTAATTCAAACACACACATGCCCCCCCCCCCCCCTCCCCCCTCCCCCCCTCACCTCCCAGTGGACTGAGTAGGTGAAAAGGACTTCATTCTCCTGGGAGGGGTCAATCTCCAGGGGGGCGGAGCCACCAGCCTCCGGCAGACTGCATGCCCCCTTCCCATCAGCCTTCAGGTCTGAACACAGGAAGTTGAACACACAGGAAGTCAGGATGGACCAACAGGAAGAGGACGGAAGATGCAGGAAGGGAGGGAGACAGACAGGAAGGGAGGGAGACAGACAGGAAGGGAGGGAGACAGACAGGAAGGGAGGGAGACAGACAGGAAGGGAGGGAGACAGACAGGAAGGGAGGGAGACAGACAGGAAGGGAGGGAGACAGACAGGAAGGGAGGGAGACAGACAGGAAGGGAGGGAGACAGACAGGAAGGGAGACAGACAGGAAGGGAGACAGACAGGAAGGGAGAGACAGGAAGGGAGACAGACAGGAAGGGAGACAGACAGGAAGGGAGACAGACAGGAAGGGAGGCCCACCTACCTTCCACCTTCACGCTCTGAGGAACCACCTCAAAGCGGACGACTCGGTAGTTATGATCCTCTTCCTCCTCCAGCTTCTCCTTATGGAAGTAGAGGATGAAGGAGAGGTGGTTGTGGAGGTAAAACTAGAGGACAGGAGGAAGGAAGGAGGTAGAGAGAGTAAGATAAAGGAGTTCAGAGCTAGTCTGACTCATACCTGTCTGTCTGGATCATACCTGTCTGTCTGTCTGGATCATACCTGTCTGTCTGTCTGGATCATACCTGTCTGTCTGTTTGGATCATACCTGTCTGTCTGTCTGGATCATACCTGTCTGTCTGTCTGGATCATACCTGTCTGTCTGTTTGGATCATACCTGTCTGTCTGTCTGGATCATACCTGTCTGTCTGTCTGGATCATACCTGTCTGTCTGTCTGGATCATACCTGTCTGTCTGTTTGGATCATACCTGTCTGTCTGTCTGGATCATACCTGTCTGTCTGTCTGGATCATACCTGTCTGTCTGTCTGGATCATACCTGTCTGTCTGTCTGGATCATACCTGTCTGTCTGTCTGGATCATACCTGTCTGTCTGTCTGGATCATACCTGTCTGTCTGTCTGGATCATACCTGTCTGTCTGGATCATACCTGTCTGTCTGTCTGGATCATACCTGTCTGTCTGTCTGGATCATACCTGTCTGTCTGTCTGACTAATACCTGTCTGTCTGTTTCATACCTGTCTGTCTGATTCATACCCGTCTGTTTGGATAATTACCCGTCTGTCTGGATCATACCTGTCTGTCTGGATCATACCTGTCTGTCTGGATCATACCTGTCTGTCTGGATCATACCTGTCTGTCTGGATCATACCTGTCTGTCTGGATCATACCTGTCTGTCTGGATCATACCTGTCTGTCTGGATCATACCTGTCTGTCTGGATCATACCTGTCTGTCTGGATCATACCTGTCTGTCTGGATCATACCTGTCTGTCTGGTTCATACCTGTCTGTCTGGATCATACCTGTCTGTCTGTCTGGATCATACCTGTCTGTCTGTCTGGATCATACCTGTCTGTCTGTTTGGATCATACCTGTCTGTCTGTCTGGATCATACCTGTCTGTCTGTCTGGATCATACCTGTCTGTCTGTCTGGATCATACCTGTCTGTCTGTCTGGATCATACCTGTCTGTCTGTCTGGATCATACCTGTCTGTCTGTCTGGATCATACCTGTCTGTCTGTCTGGATCATACCTGTCTGTCTGTCTGGATCATACCTGTCTGTCTGTCTGGATCATACCTGTCTGTCTGTCTGGATCATACCTGTCTGTCTGTCTGGATCATACCTGTCTGTCTGGATCATACCTGTCTGTCTGTCTGGATCATACCTGTCTGTCTGTCTGGATCATACCTGTCTGTCTGTCTGACTAATACCTGTCTGTCTGTTTCATACCTGTCTGTCTGATTCATACCCGTCTGTTTGGATAATTACCCGTCTGTCTGGATCATACCTGTCTGTCTGGATCATACCTGTCTGTCTGGATCATACCTGTCTGTCTGGATCATACCTGTCTGTCTGGATCATACCTGTCTGTCTGGATCATACCTGTCTGTCTGGTTCATACCTGTCTGTCTGGATCATACCTGTCTGTCTGGATCATACCTGTCTGTCTGGATCATACCTGTCTGTCTGGATCATACCTGTCTGTCTGGATCATACCTGTCTGTCTGGATCATACCTGTCTGTCTGGATCATACCTGTCTGTCTGGTTCATACCTGTCTGTCTGGATCATACCTGTCTGTCTGGATCATACCTGTCTGTCTGGATCATACCTGTCTGTCTGGATCATACCTGTCTGTCTGGATCATACCTGTCTGTCTGGATCATACCTGTCTGTCTGGTTCATACCTGTCTGTCTGGTTCATACCTGTCTGTCTGGATCATACCTGTCTGTCTGGATCATACCTGTCTGTCTGGATCATACCTGTCTGTCTGGATCATACCTGTCTGTCTGGATCATACCTGTCTGTCTGGATCATACCTGTCTGTCTGGTTCATACCTGTCTGTCTGGATCATACCTGTCTGTCTGGTTCATACCTGTCTGTCTGGTTCATACCTGTCTGTCTGGATCATACCTGTCTGTCTGGATCATACCTGTCTGTCTGGATCATACCTGTCTGTCTGGTTCATACCTTGCCATTGTCAGAGAAGCCCAGCCTGTAGCCATGTTCAAACTGAACATCTTTGACTGTTTCCTTCGCGTCCTCCTTCTCCTCCCCACCGGCCCCAGCCGCACCCTCTCTGTTGGGGTAGAACTCCAGACGAGTGGCCACCGGAAGGTTGTCTGCAATCCTGGTGTGAGTGTGAATTTAAAGGATGTATTGATCTACTGGTAAAACTGGGAGAGCGGAAAGGAAGGAGGAGGGAGGATGAGGGAGGAGGGAAGAGGAGGG
This sequence comes from Protosalanx chinensis, assembly GCA_030340685.1. Lineage (NCBI taxonomy): Eukaryota > Metazoa > Chordata > Actinopteri > Osmeriformes > Salangidae > Protosalanx > Protosalanx chinensis. Next base: position 17,205,091 of record CM059320.1, on the reverse strand, counting down.
AGGAGAGCTGGGAGTAGAAAGAGGGGGGAAGAGGAGGAGAAGCAGGGAGAAGGAGCACGATGGAGAACTGGGAGGAGCAGGGAGGAGGGCTGGGAGGAGGAGCAGGAGAGACTTACAGGTGGATGTAGTACTCCTCCTGAATGCGCTCGGCCACTAGCTTGCTCTGCAGCAGGTTCAGGGTGAGCCTGGAGCACACCTGCTCACACTTCCTGTCCTGATTCATCAGTACGGAGTAAGGTGTGTTCACAATACGGTCCCCTCGAAGCACCTCCCCTGCACACACACACACACACACACATATTAGTTCTCCTGTAGTGGTTGAATCTATGGGAGCCATAGCTTGTCCATTACACCCCCCCCCAGATGCACTCACCCAGGTTCTCAGCCTTGTACACAACCTTGGCAGGCTGACAAAAGGGCAGTGAGTAGTACTCATAGGGTAGCTGGGTCCTAGAGCTGGTCAGCTTCACAGCCTGAGGGGGGATGGGGGGTGGGAGAGGGGCAGACTGAGGTCAGAAGCTCCAAGGGTTCCACTGTGCCTCACACACACACACACACACACATCCATGCAGGTGTGACCACTCAGCAAACTTGGCCTACACTAGCTCCAGTACCTTGATCTCCACGGCGCTGCCCTGGTGGAAGTTCATGGGAGCAACACCTGGTACATAGAAGGACTGAGCCACTGGAAACACACACACAAGCAGCAGGGCCCATGTCTCCTGAGGAGAGCGCACACACACACACACACACAACCATTGTATTAGTTAACTCACTTAAATTCTGCTCACTCCTGCCACAGGAGCTAGCTTAGATGGCATAACTAAGGCAGTGTTACAACCGTTTACAACAGGATCTAATGCAGGGCTGTCCAAGTTAGCTCATCCAAATCGATTTCCGTGTTTGTGTAACGTCAACCCTAACACAACCCAACACAAACACAACCCAACCCTAACACAACCCAACACAAACACAACCCAACCCTAACACAACCCAACACAAACACAACCCTACACAAAGCCGGATACGGATCTGGATGAGCCAACTTGCGACGCGACGCGTACAGATCCGTTAGCATGGCAGCTAACAAGCTAAACTGTCAGCCCTGTCAACATAACAGCAGCTAACTGATACTAACCCTAACTAACTGCTGCCCAGCAGGATTAAAGATACTGAACATTTAGTGACAACATGGATAAACAACATGGATAAACAACATGGATAAACAACATGGATAAACAACATGGATAAACAACATGGATAAACAGGGGAGCTGATTGTGAACTAACTGGTGTTAGACTGGTTACATGATCACAGGGTTTAAACACTGTTAGCCTGTTAGCCACATTAGCCTGCTGCCATCAGAAACAGCTGGAAGAGGCTAACCACATTAGCTCCTACGGTAGCTAGCATCGGTAATTGCCTATTTTGGTCACCAGAAACAGAACGACATGCCGTGAAAGTTCCTCTACACTGTTCTGAGTGATAATATGTGTGTATTTAGTGACATCTAAGCCACACAAAAGTTACATTAATGCGTCAAAACATAAATCAAGTCCAGTTTCTGTGATCAGAGTTTCATTATTCTGCACCTACCATAGCAGCGGCGGCCATCTTGAATACACGTGTACAGGGTTGCCAGGTTCCTTCAAGAACCTCCTTTAATAACCGTTATGTCAACATACCAAATCAATGTGTTGCTCCCGTGTGTCGTGTTGTTGTTGGTCTAAAGTCCAACAATATTTTCCTTCTGAACATTATGCAAAGATTCACACCGATTAGATAAAGAATACTTGCGTGTGCAACAAACCTGGCAACCACCTGTAGGTGATATGATCAGTCATCAGTTCTATATTTATTGATTAAGACATTATTGATGAGTTATTGGTGTCTGATTTCTAGGAAGCATTGATTCATTCAAATTGAAAACAAGTGTAATCACAAGTGTTGCATCGTTATGTAACTGTAATAAAATGTAATTAAACTTTAATAATAATAATATCCTCTCCGTGAATCGCCACCTTAACGTGGTGGAGGGGTTTGAGTGCTTGGATGATCCTAGGAGCTATGTTGTCTGGGGCTTTATGCCCCTGGTAGGGTCTCCCAAGGCAAACAGGTCCTAGGTGACTAGCTAGACCAAGAGCGGTTGAAAAAACACCTATAATGCCCCTAGAATGTTCATGCACAAGAGTGTCCATCGGTACACATGGCACCAGGACACTCTAGGCTGGAGGTCGATGATCGACTTTGTTGTCGTGTCTTCTGACATGCGGCCGTGTGTCTTGGACACTCGGGTGAGAGAGGGGCGGAGCTGTCAACCGATCACCACCTGGTTGTGAGTCAGATCCGCTGGCGGGGGGGGGAAGTTAGACAGACTTGGCAGGCCCAAACGTATCGTGAGGGTCTGCTGGGAACGTCTGGCGGACCCCTCTGTCAGAGGGGTCTTCAACTCACACCTCCGGGAGAGCTTCTCACAGATCCCAGGGGAGGCTGGGAACATTGAGTCTGATTGGACCATGTTCTCGACCTCCATTGTCAATGCGGCAGTCCGGAGTTGCGGTCGCAAGGTCTCTGGTCCTGGGTGCGGCGGCAATCCCAGAACCCGGTGGTGGACACCGGAAGTAAGGGATGCCGTCAAACTGAAGAAGGAGTCCTATCGAGCCGTTCTGGCTTGTGGGACTCCCGAAACAGTTGACCGGTACCGGCAGGCCAAGCGTGCCGTGGCTCGGGTAGTCACAGAGGCAAAAACTCGGGTCTGGGAGGAGTTCGGGGAGGCCATGGAGAAGGACTATCGGTCGGCTCCAAGGAAATTCTGGCAAACCGTTCGGCGCCTCAGGAGGGGGAAGCAGTGCTTCACCAACACTGTTTACGGTGCAGGTGGGGAGCTGTTGACGTCGACTGGGGATGTTGTCGGACGGTGGAAGGAATACTTTGAGGATCTCCTCAATCCTGCCGTCACGTCTTCCGAGGAGGAAGCAGAGACTGGGGACTTCGGGGCGGACCCGCCTATCACCCGGGCTGAAGTCACTGAGGTAGTCGATGGGCTCCTTGGTGGTAAGGCTCTGGGGGTGGACGAGATCCGTCCTGAGTACCTGAAGTCTCTGGATTTTGTGGGACTGTCCTGGTTGACACGCCTCTGCAGCATCGCATGGCGGTCTGGAACAGTGCCTATGGATTGGCAGACCGGGGTGGTGGTTCCCCTATTTAAGAAGGGGGGACCGGAGGATGTGTTCCAATTACAGAGGAATCACACTCCTCATCCTCCCCGGTACGGTCTACGCCAGGGTACTGGAGAGGAGAATCCGGCCGATAGTCGAACCTCGGATCCAGGAGGAGCAGTGTGGTTTTCGTCCTGGCCGCGGAACACTGGACCAGCTCTACACCCTCTACCGGGTGCTCGAGGGTTCATGGGAGTTGGCCCAACCAGTCTACATGTGTTTTGTGGATCTGGAGAAGGAATTCGACTGTGTCCCTCGTGGTGTCCTGTGGGGGGTACTTCGGGAGTACGGGGTCCGGGGCCCTTTGTTAGGGGCCGTCCGTTCCCTGTACAACCAAAGTAAGAGCTGTGTTCGCATTGCCGGCAATAAGTCAGACCTGTTCCGGGTGCATGCTGGACTCCGCCAGGGTTGCCCTTTGTCACCGGTTCTGTTCATTGTTTATATGGACAGAATTTCTAGGCGCGCCCAGGGGGCGGAGGGTTTCC
>CM059320.1:17162304-17199804 GCA_030340685.1 Protosalanx chinensis | reverse complement strand
GGCAGTGACGTCATATTATAACAGGTGTGCCCACCTGCACCTGTAGATGTTGTGAGCATGCGCAGAATAAACAAACAGACTTGGCTGTCTGGTGAATAGTAAACCACTTTGATGAATGTAATAACGATATACTGCTACAGAAATGTCTCACGCTACATTCCTTTACATGGTTTATAAATAATTAACTTCTTGGAGTTCGTTTTGGTACTTGGGTGAGTCTAAATCTGTTTGTTTTATTATGTTTGTGATCATCTAGTTATATGTAAGCATGATCGTGTTTTCGTGCAATTACAATGTCCTAGATAAGCAGGTGATATAATCCAGTCAAATACCTTCATATTTGTTAGTTTTTCAAGATGTTTTACTTCGACAAAAATATTTCGAAAACTATAACGGCTCCTCACATTTTTAAATTGACCAATCAGAATGGAGGTTCAGACTGCTACGTCATTAGTTCCTGAGTGATGTTTTGATGTGCTGGATTTTTAAACAGATTAAATTAATGATACCTACAACATATACATATTAGACTGAATGGTGCCTAATATATAAATTAATATTTATAATCCAATAAAAAATTATTTGATTTATAATAATCTACAGACAACACATTCAAAACATGTCGTACTTTGACAGTTTGTGATGGGAGAGATCATAGGTGTGGTCAGTTATGTCTTTATAGACGGTATCATCTATACATCAGACACTAATCTTATTTAAATAAAGATGTATTTCTTATGGATAAGGATCAATTTCAGTTAACACCTCTGCTCTCTTGCCTCCTCAATAACGAAAGTTTATCAGAGTTATAGTTGTATTATCAGTCTGCAGATTGGAGCGAGTTTAATTTAGCCCATGCAACACATGAGACAGGTGTAATGTAGAGGGGTGCATTACTGAGGTGCTGCCACCAGAGGAGGCTACATCACAGCTGTTTTCCACGGTTTGTTTTCAACCTATGTTTTCAGTGACTGGGAATAGTCTACTATACACTCACACACACAAACTACACAACCCCACAAACACACACCCCTCCGCCTGTCCCCCCTCCCTCCCTCCCTCCCTCCCTCCCTCCACAGCTATTGCAGTGAGCTCTTGCTTTGTAGAGAAATCAATTTGAAACGAGCAAAAACCAAATAAGAAGGTTCCACTTCAATCATGACAGCTAACAGAACCTGGTGTGAAGCGCTGCTGCCTCCTGTCTCCTACCTCCTGTCTCCTACCTACTGTCTCCTACCTCCTGTCTCCTGTCTCCTACCTTCTGTCTCCTACCTCCTGTCTCCTACCTTCTGTCTCCTACCTCCTGTCTCCTGTCTCCTACCTTCTGTCTCCTACCTCCTGTCTCCTACCTTCTGTCTCCTACCTCCTGTCTCCTGTCTCCTACCTTCTGTCTCCTACCTCCTGTCTCCTACCTTCTGTCTCCTACCTCCTGTCTCCTGTCTCCTACCTCCTGTCTCCTACCTCCTGTCTCCTACCTCCTGTCTCCTACCTTCTGTCTCCTACCTCCTGTCTCCTACCTTCTGTCTCCTACCTCCTGTCTCCTGTCTCCTACCTCCTGTCTTCTACCTCCTGTCTCCTACCTCCTGTCTCCTACCTCCTGTCTCCTACCTCCTGTCTCCTACCTCCTGTCTCCTACCTCCTGTCTCCTACCTTCTGTCTCCTACCTCCTGTCTCCTGTCTCCTACCTCCTGTCTCCTACCTCCTGTCTCCTACCTCCTGTCTCCTACCTCCTGTCTCCTACCTTCTGTCTCCTACCTCCTGTCTCCTGTCTCCTACCTCCTGTCTCCCGTCTCCTGTCTCCTACCTCCTGTCTTCTACCTCCTGTCTCCTACCTCCTGTCTTCTACCTCCTGTCTCCTACCTCCTGTCTTCTACCTCCTACCCTGCCATGTTCTCCACCTGCCGGAACCAGTGGGCAGCTTTGATCAGGGAACTGTCTTAAAAGTTCTGTAGCTTTGATGTTGAAGTGTGTGTGTCAGTGTGTGTGTCAGTGTGTGTGTCAGTGTGTGTGTCAGTGTGTGTGTCAGTGTGTGCAGGTGTTAATATGTGTGTGATTTAGAGTGATATGTGGCTTTGCCCTTGTCTCTGTAGATTGGGCAGCAGCAGCATTGAAGTGGTAATGATTCTGAACTCAAGTCCTAATGATGAGCAGGTGCTTGTGTGTGTGTTGGTGTGGATGTGTGTGTGTGTTGGTGTGGATGTTGGTTTGTATGTTTGTGTTGGTATTCAGGCCATGGAGAACTCTGTCTTCTCTCTTTCAGACTTGTCTCCCTCCTCTCTCCCTCTCTCCCTCTCCCCCCCCTCCCTCTCCCCCCTCTCTCTCCCTCTTCTGTCTTAGTTTAAGATTATTATGTGGAATGTGGTGCTTACGTTTGCAATGAAAATGTATTTGTTATGTTCATTTAGCATAATTGTATGGTGGTAGTGTTGTTGTTGTGGTGTCCTGTTGTAATGTTGCTGTGTGACTGTTGTGGTAGTGGTGGTGTTGTGGAGAATGTTTGACCTGCATCTGCCCTCTCAGCATCACCTGTGTGTGTGTGTGTGTGTCAACACTCGGCAGATCACTGAGGTGGACCGTGTGTGTAGTTTCTGGAGCAGAGCGCCTCCTCTAATACATGCTGACATGGCCTCTCTCTCTCTCTCTCTCCCCCCCCTTTTGCTCTCCCTATTTTTCCCTCTCTATTTCTCCCTTCCTCCCTTTCTCTCCCTCTCTTCTCCCCCTCTCTTCCCCCCCCCCCTCTCTCTGCCTACACATCTGCTGAGAGGGAAGATAAGAGGACCTGAGATGGAGAGATGAGATTGAGAGAGTGATGAATGAGAGAAACGTAAAACAAATTCTAGGATTAACGTTCTGGCAACTTTTTTGGTTGTGCTAAAGACCAGGTGATTTACTGATCTCCTTTCCAGGCTGATCCCTGAATGCTGATTGGAGGCTGTCTGCTCACTGGCACAGTGCTCTGCTCACTGGCACAGTGCTCTGCTCACTGGCACAGTGCTCTGCTCACTGGATCAGTGCTCTGCTCACTGGCACAGTGCTCTGCTCACTGGCACAGTGCTCTGCTCACTGGATCAGTGCTCTGCTCACTGGCACAGTGCTCTGCTCACTGGCACAGTGCTCTGCTCACTGGCACAGTCCTCTGCTCACTGGCACAGTGCTCTGCTCACTGGCTCAGTCCTCTGCTCACTGGCACAGTCCTCTGCTCACTGGCACAGTGCTCTGCTCACTGGCTCAGTCCTCTGCTCACTGGATCAGTGCTCTGCTCACTGGCACAGTCCTCTGCTCACTGGCTCAGTGCTCTGCTCACTGGCTCAGTGCTCTGCTCACTGGTGCTGCTTACTGGCTCACTGCTCTGCTCACTGGCTCACTGCTCTGCTCACTGGCTCACTGCTCTGCTCACTGGCTCACTGCTCTGCTCACTGGCTCACTGCTCTGCTCACTGGCTCACTGCTCTGCTCACTGGCTCACTGCTCTGCTATGCTGTGTATACTTTGTAATGTGATATCACTTAACATTCCAAGAGAGTTCAAACGTATCATTTCAGAAAGGTCAGAGAATTTCTGCAGTTCTGTTTTATTGTCCCAGATCGGTGATCTGGTGGTTTGTCTCTAGGTAATTAGTGTCAAACATAAGTGTGTTTGTATCCCTCCTCCCTCCTGTGTTGCATTCTGGTATGAAATGTGCTATCTAAAGTTTGATTTGATTTGGAGGATTGTAAACTGATCTGAGACCTGCCTCCTCTGAAGGAGAAGTTTGAGATTGTCTAACAGATGTCTGGGGTACGGACATGATGCTTGTCTTCTCTCTCTGAGTTGTGGAGGATGATAAGGCAGGGAATCATTTCCTCCTTGCCGCTCTGGAGTCTTCATAAAAGCTTCAGAGAGGCCTGATGAGATGATGCTGTGCGCTCTTATCAGCCTGCTGGAGCTCTCAGGATCCCTGACCATGACTGGTCCCTGGGGTGACACTGAGCAGGTCTGGAGCCAAGATGGAGATCCTGAGCCGGTCTGGAGCCAAGATGGAGATCCTGAGCCGGTCTGGAGCCAAGATGGAGATCCTGAGCCGGTCTGGAGCCAAGATGGAGATCCTGAGCCAGTCTGGAGCCAAGATGGAGATCCTGAGCCAGTCTGGAGCCAAGATGGAGATCCTGAGCCAGTCTGGAGCCAAGATGGAGATCCTGAGCCGGTCTAGAGCCAAGATGGAGATCCTGAGCTGGTCTGGACTCAGTCTCTTCAGCTGCGTTCGGTTGGTGAGTCATACAGAACAAGATATTCCTCCCACCCTTCCTTCTTTTCCTCCTCTTCATTTGCTCGTCTCCCTCTCCCTCTGTCTCTCTTCATTCCGCACTTTCACTGTCACACCTACCTCACCTCCAGTCTGGTCCAATCGTTAGTCACATCAATATTGGAGGAGAGGGACAGAGAGAGGGGGAGAGACACTGGAAGAAACAGAGGGAGCGAGAGAGGAGAAGGAGGGAGCGAAAGATATAGACAAACAGAGAGCCAGGCAATGGTGAATGAATAGTGTGTTCTGGCCACATCACAAAGAAAGCACATCTCTGCTATACCACATCTTAACAGTATCTGGTCCACAGTCCAACAATAACAGCAGAGTTGGTGAGTTGGCACAGCAGACGGGGATTCATGGTCAGTCAGGAGGGCTGTCCTGGCTCTGCACGCTGTGTTCCTGTTCCACTGTCTTATGTTTCTCCTAAGATCTCATGTTTTAACTGCATCTTACGATAAAATGTGGCTCTGTAGTTGATCATATTAATGTTCACAGCTGTGTCTGCTAAATGCAGACCTTTCCTCATCTCTGACCACAGAAACACTGTTAGAAAGTTTTCCGATACTGCAGCTGGACTTTTCATATGCAAGCTTTTTCTGTCCCTATATAATAAATAAAGCGATAAATGCTTCTGCTAAATCAATGTAGAATATAATTTTGGACTGAAGGGGCTGAGCTGACTTTTATTGTGACATCTCAGGTGAGTTGGGCTGAATAAAGCAAAATATGCTAATGCTAACTGTAACAGGCTAATGCTAACTTTAACAGGCAAATGCTAACTGTAACAGGCTAATGCTAACTGTAACAGGCTAATGCTAACTGTAACAGGCAAATGCTAACTGTAACAGGCAAATGCTAACTATAACAGGCTAATGCTAACTGTAAAAGGTTAATGCTAACTGTAACAGGCTAATGCTAACGTTACAGGCTATAGCTAACCGGAACAACTTAAGGCTAATCATAACAGGCTAATGCTAAGGCTCTTTTTGAAGGTTCATCTTTTTAGAGATCCAACACCTTCACAAGCTGAATGACTCGTTTGATAAACTTGTCTTTCAAACTGATGTATTGGGCGGTAAAATTGTGTGTGTGTGTGTAGTTATAGTTTTAGTCTATATTATCTTTTAACACATTATACCGACTCCTACATTTCTGTCTGCTTTCTCCTCCTCTCTCTGTACTCCCCCTCTTCTCCTCTCCCCATCCTCACCCTCTCCTTTCTATCTTCCTCTTCAATCTCTCCCTGGCTCTGAGATGAAGGCTCTACAGTGTGTGTGCGTGTGTGTGTGTGTGTGTGTTCAGACTGTGTGGGAAGATGATCTAGAGGAGGGGAGATAACCAAGTGTGTTGTCAGCAATTTTTCCTCTCCCCTTCTCTCATGTCCCCTCTTCTCCTCCCCTCCTCTCTCCTCGCTCCCCTCTCTCCCTCGCTCCCCTCTCTCCCTCGCTCCCCTCTCTCCTCTCCCTCCTCCTCTTCTCTCCCCTCTTCCCCTCTTCTCTCCCCTCCTCCTCTCTCCCCTCTCTTGAGGTACATTCGGTCAATGCCCCACAGTAATAGTGTAGCGATCTGTTGTAAAGAACATTGTGATGAACAACTTATGTTCTTATCCCCCCCCCCCTGCACTCACACACACACACACAAACACACAGAACACACACCAGTCCAGACTCCCCATGTCTGATATATGATTGGAGAGAGACATGACCACTCACAGTGACTGCTCTGATTTACTTGGTATGAAGAGGAGGTCCTGGGAGTGCCAAACCATAATACTGCCCTGTGAGAAACATCATACGTCACCATGGGAACTGACTGACGTCAACTCACCAGGAACAATTCAGATGAACACTTGAAAGTGTCAAAACAAACTTACTGTGTGGACGCATGTTGCTGTCCCAGAATGCACTGCGGGTATCCTGTCGGTAAGAAGTTGGACTGACACGCAAACACACACACACACACATTCCATCCCTCTGTTTCCCTTCAGAATCCTGGCCTCTTCAGTCAGTGTATGACAGGAAGGACAGAAGATAAGATAAACACACATCCCATCATGTTCACCCAGGAGCTGGACCAGTCACCTGGGACATCCCATCATGTTCACCCAGGAGCTGGACCAGTCACCAGGGACATCCCATCATGTTCACCCAGGAGCTGGACCAGTCACCTGGGACATCCCATCATGTTCACCCAGGAGCTGGACCAGTCACCAGGGACATCCCATCATGTTCACCCAGGAGCTGGACCAGTCACCTGGGACATCCCATCATGTTCACCCAGGAGCTGGACCAGTCACCAGGGACATCCCATCATGTTCACCTGACCATTGTTGTGATGCTGGAGACTGGAGGGAATAGGCCCAGACCTGGGTCAGGACCGGATCAGAACCAGGACCAGATCAGAACTAGGACTAGGTCAGAACCAGGACCAGGTCAGAACCAGGACTAGGTCAGAACCAGGACCAGGTCAGAACCAGGACCAGGTCATAACCAGGACTAGGTCAGAACCAGGACCAAGTGAGAACCAGGACCAGGTGAGAACCAGGACCAGGTGAGAACCATGACCGGATCAGAACCAGGACCAGGTCAGAACCAGGACCAGGTCAGAACCAGGACCAGGTGAGAACCAGGACCAGGTGAGAACCATGACCGGATCAGGACCGGATCAGAACCAGGACCAGGTCAGAACCAGGACCGGATCAGGACCGGATCAGGACCGGATCAGAACCAGGACCAGGTCAGAACCAGTACCGGATCAGAACCAGGACCGGATCAGAACCAGGACCGGATCAGAACCAGGACCAGGTCAGAACCAGGACCGGATCAGAACCAGGACCGGATCATAACCAGGACCGGATCAGAACCAGGACCAGGTCAACACTTGTAGTTTGGTACTCTTGGTCAGGACTGAGATCAAGTCAGTGTAACTATGCAGAGTGCGTTCATGTGATGGTTTGCTGTGTGTCGGTGTCGTCTGGCTCTCAGTAGCTGTGCTGTGTGTCGTCTGGCTCTCAGTAGCTGTGCTGTGTGTCGTCTGGCTCTCAGTAGCTGTGCTGTGTGTCGGTGTCGTCTGGCTCTCAGTAGCTGTGCTGTGTGTCGTCTGGCTCTCAGTAGCTGTGCTGTGTGTCGGTGTCGTCTGGCTCTCAGTAGCTGTGCTGTGTGTCGTCTGGCTCTCAGTAGCTTTGCTGTGTGTCGTCTGGCTCTCAGTAGCTTTGCTGTGTGTCGTCTGGCTCTCAGTAGCTTTGCTGTGTGTCGGTGTCATCTAGCTCTCAGTAGCTGTGTCGGTGTCGTCTGGCTCTCAGTAGCTGTGTCGGTGTCGTCTGGCTCTCAGTAGCTGTGTCGGTGTCGTCTGGCTCTCAGTAGCTGTGTCGGTGTCGTCTGGCTCTCAGTAGCTGTGTCGGTGTCGTCTGGCTCTCAGTAGCTGTGTCGGTGTCGTCTGGCTCTCAGTAGCTGTGTCGGTGTCGTCTGGCTCTCAGTAGCTGTGTCGGTGTCGTCTGGCTCTCAGTAGCTGTGTCGGTGTCGTCTGGCTCTCAGTAGCTGTGTCGGTGTCGTCTGGCTCTCAGCAGCTGTGTCGGTGTCGTCTGGCTCTCAGTAGCTGTGTCGGTGTCGTCAGGCTCTCAGTAGCTGTGTCGGTGTCGTCTGGCTCTCAGTAGCTGTGTCGGTGTCGTCTGGCTCTCAGTAGCTGTGTCGGTGTCGTCTGGCTCTCAGCAGCTGTGTCGGTGTCGTCTGGCTCTCAGTAGCTGTGTCGGTGTCGTCTGGCTCTCAGTAGCTGTGTCGGTGTCGTCTGGCTCTCAGTAGCTGTGTCGGTGTCGTCTGGCTCTCAGTAGCTGTGTCGGTGTCGTCTGGCTCTCAGTAGCTGTGTCGGTGTCGTCTGGCTCTCAGTAGCTGTGTCGGTGTCGTCTGGCTCTCAGTAGCTGTGTCGGTGTCGTCTGGCTCTCAGTAGCTGTGTCGGTGTCGTCTGGCTCTCAGTAGCTGTGTCGGTGTCGTCTGGCTCTCAGTAGCTGTGTCGGTGTCATCTGGCTCTCAGTAGCTGTGTCGGTGTCGTCTGGCTCTCAGTAGCTGTGTCGGTGTCGTCTGGCTCTCAGTAGCTGTGTCGGTGTCGTCTGGCTCTCAGTAGCTGTGTCGGTGTCGTCTGGCTCTCAGTAGCTGTGTCGGTGTCGTCTGGCTCTCAGTAGCTGTGTCGGTGTCGTCTGGCTCTCAGTAGCTGTGTCGGTGTCGTCTGGCTCTCAGTAGCTGTGTCGGTGTCGTCTGGCTCTCAGTAGCTGTGTCGGTGTCGTCTGGCTCTCAGCAGCTGTGTCGGTGTCGTCTGGCTCTCAGTAGCTGTGTCGGTGTCGTCAGGCTCTCAGTAGCTGTGTCGGTGTCGTCTGGCTCTCAGTAGCTGTGTCGGTGTCGTCTGGCTCTCAGTAGCTGTGTCGGTGTCGTCTGGCTCTCAGCAGCTGTGTCGGTGTCGTCTGGCTCTCAGTAGCTGTGTCGGTGTCGTCTGGCTCTCAGTAGCTGTGTCGGTGTCGTCTGGCTCTCAGTAGCTGTGTCGGTGTCGTCTGGCTCTCAGTAGCTGTGTCGGTGTCGTCTGGCTCTCAGTAGCTGTGTCGGTGTCGTCTGGCTCTCAGTAGCTGTGTCGGTGTCGTCTGGCTCTCAGTAGCTGTGTCGGTGTCGTCTGGCTCTCAGTAGCTGTGTCGGTGTCGTCTGGCTCTCAGCAGCTGTGTCGGTGTCGTCTGGCTCTCAGCAGCTGTGTCGGTGTCGTCAGGCTCTCAGTAGCTGTGTCGGTGTCGTCTGGCTCTCAGCAGCTGTGTCGGTGTCGTCTGGCTCTCAGTAGCTGTGTCGGTGTCGTCTGGCTCTCAGCAGCTGTGTCGGTGTCGTCTGGCTCTCAGCAGCTGTGTCGGTGTCGTCTGGCTCTCAGTAGCTGTGTCGGTGTCGTCTGGCTCTCAGTAGCTGTGTCGGTGTCGTCTGGCTCTCAGTAGCTGTGTCGGTGTCGTCTGGCTCTCAGTAGCTGTGTCGGTGTCGTCTGGCTCTCAGTAGCTGTGTCGGTGTCGTCTGGCTCTCAGTAGCTGTGTCGGTGTCGTCTGGCTCTCAGTAGCTGTGTCGGTGTCGTCTGGCTCTCAGTAGCTGTGTCGGTGTCGTCTGGCTCTCAGTAGCTGTGTCGGTGTCGTCTGGCTCTCAGTAGCTGTGTCGGTGTCGTCTGGCTCTCAGTAGCTGTGTCGGTGTCGTCTGGCTCTCAGTAGCTGTGTCGGTGTCGTCTGGCTCTCAGTAGCTGTGTCGGTGTCGTCTGGCTCTCAGTAGCTGTGTCGGTGTCGTCTGGCTCTCAGTAGCTGTGTCGGTGTCGTCTGGCTCTCAGTAGCTGTGTCGGTGTCGTCTGGCTCTCAGTAGCTGTGTCGGTGTCGTCTGGCTCTCAGTAGCTGTGTCGGTGTCGTCTGGCTCTCAGCAGCTGTGTCGGTGTCGTCTGGCTCTCAGTAGCTGTGTCGGTGTCGTCAGGCTCTCAGTAGCTGTGTCGGTGTCGTCTGGCTCTCAGTAGCTGTGTCGGTGTCGTCTGGCTCTCAGTAGCTGTGTCGGTGTCGTCTGGCTCTCAGCAGCTGTGTCGGTGTCGTCTGGCTCTCAGTAGCTGTGTCGGTGTCGTCTGGCTCTCAGTAGCTGTGTCGGTGTCGTCTGGCTCTCAGTAGCTGTGTCGGTGTCGTCTGGCTCTCAGTAGCTGTGTCGGTGTCGTCTGGCTCTCAGTAGCTGTGTCGGTGTCGTCTGGCTCTCAGTAGCTGTGTCGGTGTCGTCTGGCTCTCAGTAGCTGTGTCGGTGTCGTCTGGCTCTCAGTAGCTGTGTCGGTGTCGTCTGGCTCTCAGTAGCTGTGTCGGTGTCGTCTGGCTCTCAGTAGCTGTGTCGGTGTCGTCTGGCTCTCAGTAGCTGTGTCGGTGTCGTCTGGCTCTCAGTAGCTGTGTCGGTGTCGTCTGGCTCTCAGTAGCTGTGTCGGTGTCGTCTGGCTCTCAGTAGCTGTGTCGGTGTCGTCTGGCTCTCAGTAGCTGTGTCGGTGTCGTCTGGCTCTCAGTAGCTGTGTCGGTGTCGTCTGGCTCTCAGTAGCTGTGTCGGTGTCGTCTGGCTCTCAGTAGCTGTGTCGGTGTCGTCTGGCTCTCAGTAGCTGTCTCTCTCTGCTGTCCTCTTCTCTCTCTCTCTTTAATCTCATTATCCTCTAGTGAACACACCCCCACACCTTTATCTGCTTCTCTCTAATCTCTTTCACTCTCTGTTTTACGTTTCAAACTTTTCTCTTGTTCTTTTACTGCCTCCACACTCATTACTTCTACTACAGTCATTCTCTCTTCAGTGCACACACACACACACACACACACACACACACACACACACACACACACACATCACAACTCATCTGACGGTTTATTTGAATCCGGCAATTAGACAAATAATTATTCCAACCTTCTGAGATTTCATTTACATTGAGTCATTTAGCAGACGCTCTTATCCAGAGCGATTTACAGCAAGTACAAGGACATTCCCCCTGAGGCAAGTAGGGTGAAGTGCTTTGTCCAAGGACATGTCGTCAAGTTGTCACAGCCGGAGTTCGAACCAGGGACGTTCTGATTACTAAACTGACACTCTAAAGACTGTGCCACGTGACTCCAGATTTCCCCAGTGTTTTAGACCGTGTTCCCATCTCTCCTGGAGTCTGCTTCCCCCTCCCCCTCCCCCTCTCCTTCCCCCTCTCTCTCTCTCCCTCCCCCCACTCCTCTCCCTCCCACTCCCTCTCTCTCTCTCCCCCTCCCCCTCTCCTTCCCCCTCCCCAGCATCAGCATCATCACCCCCTCCCCCTCTCCTTCCCCCTCCCCAGCATCAGCATCATCAGTCTGATGTCAGGACAAAACTCTGAATTCAGCTCCAGCAGCTCTGGTGGTGCTATAGTCAGGACTGATGGCTACATTAGACTGTTGTTAGGGTGTTTGGTAATCACATTAGCATGAATGAAGCGTGTTAGTGGCTGCGTTATTAAACGAAGGCTGTGATTGGTTGTGACAGATGAGCTTGCCCTGTCATAGGCTCCTCAGAGTACCTGGCCGTTGCTGTGACAACACGCTCCTCCCTCCACCTGTGCAACGACCTCACTCAACAGGGCTGGGGCCTGGGGTGCACACACACACACACACACACACGTGCAGATTTTGGTTTTGCCATCTAGTGAGGAGCGACAATTCACCCCTCTACTATAGACAGACCAGACAGACCACCCCTCTACTATAGACAGACCAGACAGACCACCCCTCTACTATAGACAGACCAGACAGACCACCCCTCTACTATAGACAGACCACCCCTCTACTATAGACAGACCAGACAGACCACCCCTCTACTATAGACAGACTGTGAGAACAAATGTTTTTTAATCTCCTAGATTAATTTCCTCTAATAGAAGAGGGAGGGACAGGGGAGGAAGGGGAGGGAGAGGGGAGGAAGGGGAGGGAGAGGGGAGGAAGGGGAGGGAGAGGGGAGGAAGGGGAGGATAATGAGAGAGGGAAGGGAGGCAGTCTGGACCCTGGGTGTTCTACTGCCTTAGGGGATG
This sequence comes from Protosalanx chinensis, assembly GCA_030340685.1. NCBI lineage: Eukaryota > Metazoa > Chordata > Actinopteri > Osmeriformes > Salangidae > Protosalanx > Protosalanx chinensis. The sequence goes on along the minus strand of CM059320.1, from coordinate 17,187,969 downwards.
GATAATAATGACATATTATACGCTTCATGTCACTGTCTCCCTGTCTCTTTCCCCCTCTCTGTCTCCTGTCCTCCCTCTCTCCTGCTCTCCCCCCTCTCTGTCTCCTGTCCTCCCTCTCTCCTCTCCTCCTTCTCTCCTGCTCTCCTCCCTCTCTGTCTCCTTTCCTCCCTCTCTCCTCTCCTCCCTCTCTCCTGCTCTCCCCCTTCTCTTTCTCCTGTCCTCCCTCTCTGTCTCTTTCCCTCTCTCTGACTCCTGTCCTCCCTCTCTCCTCTCCTCCCTCTCTCCTGCTCTCCTCCCTCTCTGTCTCCTTTCCCCCTCTCTGACTCCTGTCCTCCCTCTCTCCTGCTCTCCTCCCTCTCTGTCTCCTTTCCTCCCTCTCTCCTGCTCTCCTCCCTCTCTGTCTCCTTTCCTCCCTCTCTCCTCTCCTCCCTCTCTCCTGCTCTCCTCCCTCTCTGTCTCCTCTCCTCCCTCTCTCCTCTCCTCCTTCTCTCCTGCTCTCCTCCCTCTCTGTCTCCTCTCCTCCCTCTCTCCTCTCCTCCTTCTCTCCTGCTCTCCTACACCCCAGCAGATCTGTCAGGGTCAGCATGCTGATGAGTGCTGGTGTTTGTGGTTGTGTGATTTGTTGGAATGTGCGTCTCTCTCTCTACCTCCCCTCTCTCTCTCTTCTGCTAATTGTCTTTCTCTTCCTTTCTTCTTTAGGTTTCACTCACATCTCCAACTCTCTATTTTCATCTCTTCTTCCTCTCCTCCCCGATCTCTACTTCTCCTCCCTCTTCATTTCTCTCCTCACTCCCTCCTCCCTCTCCTCCCTCTTTGTCTTTCCTCTCTCCTCCCTCTCTTCTTCCTTCTCTCCTCTTCATTTTCTGTGTTTACCCAGAGTTTTCTGCTGCAGGGGGGATTTGACCAATGGGAATCAAGCAGAGTATACAATGAAAACATAGGCGATGCAGATAGGATACAGAATTGTTGCTAGTTTTGTCCCCCTCCCCCCCCTCAATTGAGTGCCTGGGCCTTGTCCCTGGACTCCTCACCTCCTCTCCTCTCACCTCCTCTCCTCTCTCCTCCTCGTGTGGGTACCTTGGTCACCTCCCACACACCTGTGTGTTGTGTTGGTGATGGACAGGTCCTTTATCAAGCCTTCAGGTGCTAATCCTGCAGGGTGGCCCCTGAAAGGTCACACACGTCTGCTCTAAGTATGTGTGTGTGTGTGTGTGTGTCATGTCAAGCCAAGCTAACAAATGTCTGCATTCATGACGGTGTGTGTTCGTGTGTGGCTTTAAAATGCCTTATTTTCTTTTCATGATGTTTGTGTTAGTGTGTGTGTGTGTGTGTGTGTACAGTATATGTGTGTGTGTGAGAGAGAGACTAGAATGAAAGCCTGAGCTTCAGAGAATAGCTTGGATAGACTCTTTTATTATTTCTGGACGCTGCAGTGTTGAACACTCAGGTTTCTTACTCTGAGTTCTCAACAGAAACATCGTAACCAAGACGACAACATGAACTACTTCAAAGCTGTACAGCACAGAAACACAACATGATGTTCTGCTGGGTACTTTCCTGTGTCATTATAGCAGCTAGCTGGCTGCTACTCTTACTATAAGTATAACTTACTATACTCTTATTATGCTGAGCTTCATTCAACCCAGAAACATTTCACATTTCATTAAAAATCTGTTTTTATTATTATGTTTCTGATCCAGGGAGACAGGTATGACCCAGGTGTAGAGAGAGAGAGACAGGTATGACCCAGGTGTAGAGAGAGACAGGTATGACCCAGGTGTAGAGAGAGAGACAGGTATGACCCAGGTGTAGAGAGAGAGAGAGACAGGTATGACCCAGGTGTAGAGAGAGACAGGTATGACCCAGGTGTAGAGAGAGAGACAGGTATGACCCAGGTGTAGAGAGAGAGAGAGACAGGTATGACCCAGGTGTAGAGAGAGACAGGTATGACCCAGGTGTAGAGAGAGACAGGTATGACCCAGGTGTAGAGAGAGACAGGTATGACCCAGGTGTAGAGAGAGAGAGACAGGTATGACCCAGGTGTAGAGAGAGAGAGACAGGTATGACCCAGGTGTAGAGAGAGAGAGACAGGTATGACCCAGGTGTAGAGAGAGAGAGACAGGTATGACCCAGGTGTAGAGAGAGAGAGACAGGTATGACCCAGGTGTAGAGAGAGAGAGACATGTATGACCCAGGTGTAGAGAGAGACAGGTATGACCCAGGTGTAGAGAGAGACAGGTATGACCCAGGTGTAGAGAGAGACAGGTATGACCCAGGTGTAGAGAGAGAGAGACAGGTATGACCCAGGTGTAGAGAGAGAGAGACAGGTATGACCCAGGTGTAGAGAGAGACAGGTATGACCCAGGTGTAGAGAGAGAGAGACAGGTATGACCCAGGTGTAGAGAGAGACAGGTATGACCCAGGTGTAGAGAGAGACAGGTATGACCCAGGTGTAGAGAGAGAGAGACAGGTATGACCCAGGTGTAGAGAGAGACAGGTATGACCCAGGTGTAGAGAGAGACAGGTATGACCCAGGTGTAGAGAGAGAGAGACAGGTATGACCCAGGTGTAGAGAGAGAGAGACAGGTATGACCCAGGTGTAGAGAGAGAGAGACAGGTATGACCCAGGTGTAGAGAGAGAGTGTTTGATCTGAAGATGTGGTCTGAAGTCTTAATTTAAACAGTAAAAATCTACAGTAAACAGTAACATGTATTCAATATATACATCTGAAAACATTCAGTCTTTTTTCTTCTTTTCTTCCTCAGTTCAGTACAGGGTAACGACTCCAACCAGGTCACATGTTCCCACCATGACCCCATGACCCTCCTGTCCTGACCCCCACCATGACCCCATGACCCTCCTGTCCTGACCCCCACCATGACCCCATGACCCTCCTGTCCTGACCCCCACCATGACCCCATGACCCTCCTGTCCTGACCCCCACCATGACCCCATGACCCTCCTGTCCTGACCCCCACCATGACCCCATGACCCTCCGGTCCTGACCCCCACCATGACCCCATGACCCTCCTGTCCTGACCCCCACCATGACCCCATGACCCTCCTGTCCTGACCCCCACCATGACCCCATGACCCTCCGGTCCTGACCCCCACCATGACCCCATGACCCTCCGGTCCTGACCCCCACCATGACCCCATGACCCTCCGGTCCTGACCCCCACCATGACCCCATGACCCTCCTGTCCTGACCCCCACCATGACCCCATGACCCTCCTGTACTGACCCCCACCATGACCCCATGACCCTCCTGTCCTGACCCCCACCATGACCCCATGACCCTCCGGTCCTGACCCCCACCATGACCCCATGACCCTCCGGTCCTGACCCCCACCATGACCCCATGACCCTCCGGTCCTGACCCCCACCATGACCCCATGACCCTCCGGTCCTGACCCCCACCATGACCCCATGACCCTCCTGTCCTGACCCCCACCATGACCCCATGACCCTCCTGTCCTGACCCCCACCATGACCCCATGACCCTCCTGTCCTGACCCCCACCATGACCCCATGACCCTCCTGTCCTGACCCCCACCATGACCCCATGACCCTCCTGTCCTGACCCCCACCATGACCCCATGACCCTCCTGTCCTGACCCCCACCATGACCCCATGACCCTCCTGTACTGACCCCCACCATGACCCCATGACCCTCCTGTCCTGACCCCCACCATGACCCCATGACCCTCCTGTACTGACCCCCACCATGACCCCATGACCCTCCGGTCCTGACCCCCACCATGACCCCATGACCCTCCTGTCCTGACCCCCACCATGACCCCATGACCCTCCTGTCCTGACCCCCACCATGACCCCATGACCCTCCGGTCCTGACCCCCACCATGACCCCATGACCCTCCTGTCCTGACCCCCACCATGACCCCATGACCCTCCGGTCCTGACCCCCACCATGACCCCATGACCCTCCGGTCCTGACCCCCACCATGACCCTCCGGTCCTGACCCCCACCATGACCCCATGACCCTCCGGTCCTGACCCCCACCATGACCCTCCGGTCCTGACCCCCACCATGACCCCATGACCCTCCTGTCCTGACCCCCACCATGACCCCATGACCCTCCGGTCCTGACCCCCACCATGACCCTCCTGTCCTGACCCCCACCATGACCCCATGACCCTCCGGTCCTGACCCCCACCATGACCCTCCGGTCCTGACCCCCACCATGACCCTCCGGTCCTGACCCCCACCATGACCCTCCGGTCCTGACCCCCACCATGACCCCATGACCCTCCTGTCCTGACCCCCACCATGACCCTCCGGTCCTGACCCCCACCATGACCCTCCGGTCCTGACCCCCACCATGACCCCATGACCCTCCTGTCCTGACCCCCACCATGACCCTCCGGTCCTGACCCCCACCATGACCCTCCGGTCCTGACCCCCACCATGACCCCATGACCCTCCTGTCCTGACTCCCACCATGACCCTCCGGTCCTGACCCCCACCATGACCCTCCGGTCCTGACCCCCACCATGACCCTCTACTTTTTGTCAGGAACATTCATTTCAGTCATAGATAGTCTCCCCCCCCACCCCCCCACATCCTCTCTGTTTCTTCCTCCCTTCCTCCCCCACACCCCCACCCTCTCCTCCCCCCCATCCTCTCTGTTCCTCCTTCCCCCACACCTCCTCCACCCTCTCCTCCCTCACACCCCCACCCTCTCCTCCCCCCCATCCTCTCTGTTCCTCCTTCCCCCACACCTCCTCCACCCTCTCCTCCCCCACACCCCCACTTTCCTCCACACACATTTAAAGCTCACAGTCACACCCATCTGTTGTCATGGGTGCCTCGTCGCCTTGGTGACCAGGTTGCGCATTTGGGGGGCGTCAGTAGACGGTCTCCTTGACAACATTGCTGCTGGCGAGGGTGTGGTTGGTTGACAGGTTGGTTGACAGGCTGATGGAATGGCGCATGAAGGTCCGACGGTTGCCATGGCTGCGGCAGCGGTTGCCGCGGTGACGGCGGGTGCAGGGAAGGCAGAAGTGACGGAGTGTGGAGAAGAAGGTTTGGCGGTAGTTGGCCGACACCAAGTTGTACAAGACGGGGTTGATGGCTGAACTCACGTAGAACAAGACGTTGGTCACCATGAACAGGTAGTGATACAAGTCATACAGCTCACTGTGGAGACAGACAGGTAAAACAGTCATACAGCTCACTGTGGAGACACAGACAGGTAAAACAGTCATACAGCTCACTGTGGAGACAGACAGGTAAAACAGTCATACAGCTCACTGTGGAGACAGACAGGTAAAACAGTCATACAGCTCACTGTGGAGACACAGACAGGTAAAACAGTCATACAGCTCACTGTGGAGACAGACAGGTAAAACAGTCATACAGCTCACTGTGGAGACAGACAGGTAAAACAGTCATACAGCTCACTGTGGAGACAGAAAGGTAAAACAGTCATACAGCTCACTGTGGAGACAGACAGGTAAAACAGTCATACAGCTCACTGTGGAGACAGAAAGGTAAAACAGTCATACAGCTCACTGTGGAGACAGACAGGTAAAACAGTCATACAGCTCACTGTGGAGACAGACAGACAGGTAAAACAGTCATACAGCTCACTGTGGAGACAGACAGACAGGTAAAACAGTCATACAGCTCACTGTGGAGACACAGACAGGTAAAACAGTCATACAGCTCACTGTGGAGACACAGACAGGTAAAACAGTCATACAGCTCACTGTGGAGACAGACAGGTAAAACAGTCATACAGCTCACTGTGGAGACAGACAGGTAAAACAGTCATACAGCTCACTGTGGAGACAGACAGACAGGTAAAACAGTCATACAGCTCACTGTGGAGACAGACAGACAGGTAAAACAGTCATACAGCTCACTGTGGAGACACAGACAGGTAAAACAGTCATACAGCTCACTGTGGAGACACAGACAGGTAAAACAGTCATACAGCTCACTGTGGAGACAGACAGACAGACAGGTAAAACAGTCATACAGCTCACTGTGGAGACAGACAGACAGGTAAAACAGTCATACAGCTCACTGTGGAGACACAGACAGGTAAAACAGTCATACAGCTCACTGTGGAGACAGACAGACAGGTAAAACAGTCATACAGCTCACTGTGGAGACACAGACAGGTAAAACAGTCATACAGCTCACTGTGGAGACAGACAGACAGACAGGTAAAACAGTCATACAGCTCACTGTGGAGACAGACAGACAGGTAAAACAGTCATACAGCTCACTGTGGAGACACAGACAGGTAAAACAGTCATACAGCTCACTGTGGAGACAGACAGACAGGTAAAACAGTCATACAGCTCACTGTGGAGACACAGACAGGTAAAACAGTCATACAGCTCACTGTGGAGACAGACAGGTAAAACAGTCATACAGCTCACTGTGGAGACAGACAGGTAAAACAGTCATACAGCTCACTGTGGAGACAGACAGACAGGTAAAACAGTCATACAGCTCACTGTGGAGACACAGACAGGTAAAACAGTCATACAGCTCACTGTGGAGACAGACAGACAGGTAAAACAGTCATACAGCTCACTGTGGAGACAGACAGGTAAAACAGTCATACAGCTCACTGTGGAGACACAGACAGGTAAAACAGTCATACAGCTCACTGTGGAGACAGACAGGTAAAACAGTCATACAGCTCACTGTGGAGACAGACAGACAGGTAAAACAGTCATACAGCTCACTGTGGAGACAGACAGGTAAAACAGTCATACAGCTCACTGTGGAGACAGACAGGTAAAACAGTCATACAGCTCACTGTGGAGACACAGACAGGTAAAACAGTCATACAGCTCACTGTGGAGACAGACACAGGTAAACAGTCTCACTGTGGAAAGGGTTAGAGGAGAGACAGGAAGAGACAGTGAGACAGGTCAGATCACTCACTCTGTCCACTCAGTGACGTAGCAGAACATGAGCCTGCGAGCGTGATAGGGCAGCCAGCACACCACGAAGGCTATCACCACTGCTCCTGGGGGGAGGAGGGGGGAGGAGGGGGAGAGGGGGGGGGGGGGGAGAGGGAGGAGAACAAAGAAGCAGGAAGTTTGGAAGAGAGGAGAGAACATACGCTAGAGGACTAAGTGCTGATGGTATGCTTAATATGTACTATGTGGTGTGCCATCATGCTCTGATGCTAAGCAGGCCCTGGCCACTCAGTGAGCCAAGAGAGTGAAATCAGCCACACCTAAAGTAATTGAAAACTAATTTGAATGTTGTTTTTCCTTCTAGCTGAGCTGGACAGACAGGCTTTACTGATACTCCACACACACACACACACACACGTATTTAATAGTCTGTAAACATGTTTTTATGAACTTAATTTTATTGCTATACAGCAGAAACTTGGTGTTTTCATGACGTTAACACGCATCCTCAGACACATTTGCACAGACAAACGCCAGGACCTCCAGTAACAGACAGTGGTCCTAGTCTGGCTCCAGTAACAGACAGGGGTCCTAGTCTGGCTCCAGTAACAGACAGGGGTCCTAGTCTGGCTCCAGTAACAGACAGGGGTCCTAGTCTGGCCCCAGTAACAGACAGGGGTCCTAGTCTGGCTCCAGTAACAGACAGGGGTCCTAGTCTGGCTCCAGTAACAGACAGGGGTCCTAGTCTGGCTCCAGTAACAGACAGGGGTCCTAGTCTGGCTCCAGTAACAGACAGGGGTCCTAGTCTGGCTCCAGTAACAGACAGGGGTCCTAGTCTGGCTCCAGTAACAGACAGGGGTCCTAGTCTGGCTCCAGTAACAGACAGGGGTCCTAGTCTGGCTCCAGTAACAGACAGGGGTCCTAGTCTGGCTCCAGTAACAGACAGGGGTCCTAGTCTGGGGGCCCCAATAACATCTCTCTCTCTCCACCCCATCTTTGTTGGATCCATCATGCTCTCTTGTTGACTCTTGCTGTTGTTTTGAACCTCTGCCCACCCCTGGTCCTCCTCCTCTCCTCCTCCTCCTCTCCTCCTCCTCCTCCTCTCCTCCTCCTCTTCTCCTCTGCCCACCCCTGGTCCTCCTCCTCTCCTCCTCCTCCTCCTCTCCTCCTCTGCCCACCCCTGGTCCTCCTCCTCTCCTCCTCCTCTGCCCACCCCTGGTCCTCCTCCTCTTCTCCTCTGCCCACCCCTGGTCCTCCTCATCTCCTCCTCCTCATCTCCTCCTTCTCATCTCCTAGTGATGTCTCGTCCTCAGGTGACCGATCACAGCATTAGTATTCTTGACACTCTCTGTCGACCCAGTCAGACCCACACTGCTAAGATTCTGGACTGGGTCGAGGAGAAGAGGGGGGTAGAGGAGGAGGGAGATGTAGAGAGGAGCAGAGGAGAAGAGGGGGATAGAGGAGGAGGGAGATGTAGAGAGGAGCAGAGGAGAAGAGGGGGATAGAGGAGGAGGGAGACGTAGAGAGGAGCAGAGGAGAAGAGGGTGATAGGATAGAGGAGGATGGTCGTTTCCTAAGGCAGTTAGCTTCATTCTCCTTGGTTGTCCATCATTATCAGTGTCTGTAGAAGAAACCATCCATCATCCCTCCATCATCCCTCGAATCTCCCTCCATCCCTCCATCCCTTCATTCCCCTCCATCTCTCTCTCCACCCCTCCTTTATTTCAGTCTCTCTTTATGCCTTTGTCCATCAATTTTCACTCTATCTCAGGTTTTCTCTCCTCCATACCTCCCCCCTTCCCCCTCTCCTCCATACTTTCACCCTGTTCCTCCATGTCTCCATACCTCCCCTCTCCCCATCCCTCTTCATCTTCCTGTCAGGATAATCTGTGCAGTTGTGACATCTCTCTCCCCCATATCTCTCTCCCCCATATCTCTCTCTCCCCATGTCTCTCCACCATCTCTCCCCCATGTCTTTCTCACACCATCTCTCTCCCCATATCACTCTCCCTGTCTCTCCCCATGTCTCTCTCCTCCATCTTTCTCTTTCCCCGCCATCTCTCTCTCCCCGCCATCTCTCTCCCTCCCAATTTCTCTCCCCCATCTCTCTCCATCTTTCTCTCCCATCTGTTTCCAGAATTGACATTGTTCATAATCCATAATTGGCCATCATTTGTTAAGAAGCCAGCTGGACTTTGCTGTCATGTAATAGTTATAGCAGAGCTGAGCAGCGGGATGAATGTCAAGCGTTTTCTAATGTGTAATTATGAGGCGATGTTGTGGCAGTGATATTGGTGTAGTGCTGCTGCTGATGCTGCTGCTGATGATGCAGGCCAGAGAGAAGATGTCATTGTGAGGCTGTGTGTGTGTGTGTGTGTGTGTGTGTGTGTGTGTTTGTGTGTGTGTGTGTGTGTTTGCAAAGTCTAAAGGTTGAGTCATAACTCAATTCTAACTAGTACCATGAATAAAAGCTGTCTGGAAGTGTGTGTCTGTGTGTGAGCCAGAAAGAACAGGCTGAAGCTGAAGGTTATCATGACAGGTGAAGGTTATCATGACAGGTGAGGGTTATCATGGCAGGTGAGGGTTATCATGACAGGTGAGGGTTATCATGACAGGTGAGCGTTGTCATGACAGGTGAGGTTTTTAATGGCAGGTGAGGGTTATCATGACAGGTGAGGGTTATCATGACAGGTGAGGGTTATCATGGCAGGTGAGGGTTATCATGGCAGGTGAGGGTTATCATGGCAGGTGAGGGTTATCATGACAGGTGATGGTTATCATGACAGGTGAGGGTTATCATGACAGGTGAGGGTTATCATGGCAGGTGATGGTTATCATGGCAGGTGATGGTTATCATGACAGGTGAGGGTTATCATGACAGGTGAGGGTTATCATGACAGGTGAGGGTTATCATGGCAGGTGAGGGTTATCATGACAGGTGAGGGTTATCATGACATGTGAGGGTTATCATGACAGGTGAGGGTTATCATGACATGTGAGGGTTATCATGACAGGTGAGGGTTATCATGGCAGGTGAGGGTTGTCATGACCGGTTGAGGGCTATCATGACAGGTGAGGGTTATCATGGCATGTGAGGGTTATCATGGCAGGTAAGGGTTATCATGGCAGGTGATGGTTATCATGACAGGTGAGGGTTATGACAGGTGAGGGTTATCATGACAGGTGAGGTTTTTAATGGCAGGTGAGGGTTATCAAGACAGGTGAGGGTTATCATGGCAGGTGAGGTTTTTAATGGCAGGTGAGGGTTATCAAGACAGGTGAGGTTTTTAATGGCAGGTGAGGGTTATCAAGACAGGTGAGGTTTTTAATGGCAGGTGAGGGTTATCATGACAGGTGAGGGTTATCATGGCAGGTGAGGGTTATCATGGCAGGTGAGGGTTATCATGGCAGGTGAGGGTTATCATGGCAGGCTCTGTCAGGCAGGATATAGTTAACATGCTGTGTTCTGATCCTATAGATCCTACTGACACCCTCTAATACTAATGCTTATCTGCTTGTGTAAGGTATTTCTATACTGCAGCCTAGATCATCCCCTGTCCAACATGTCTGCAGCCAGTTCTGTTGTGTCAGTCCTCATTAGAGAGCTGCTGACCTCCTGATCCAGAGCTGCTTTCTAAACTATGTGACTCTGGCACCAAACTTGGAGTTCAAATGACTGACCTAGGGGGTTATGGGAAAATGGCTTCACCCCCTCTGACAGGAAAGAAAGAGCGAGGTCATAAATCACAAAGAATGTTGGAAGTAAAACACACAAACACCAACCTTCCACTGCGCACACACACACACATCTCTGTAACCCACATACACATCAACACTACTACACACACTCCTAAACATATTTTCTGCGTTCTCACACACGTTAACTGACATTAACTCACATTAAGTCCCCTTAGTTCCGCTCCATGGTGTCCATTAGGACAGGATGGACCAACACAAACACTGGTCCCAGGTCCCAGGGCCAGGCTGGGGGGGTGGGGGGTGGTAGTGACGGGCAGGGGCAGCAGGGTTACCATAGTGGTGGTGGCAGGCTTTAGGGGGTTGGAGTTACCATAGTGACAGGAGCAGGAGTAGGAGGGGGGTGGGTTGAGGGTTTCCATGGTGACAGGGGTAGGCTGTGACGGGTTATCGTAGTAACAGGGGCAGGTTGTGTGGGGTTACTGTAGTAACAGGGGCAGGTTGTGTGGGGTTACTGTAGTAACAGGGGCAGGTTGTGTGGGGTTACTGTAGAAACAGGGGCAGGTTGTGTGGGGTTACTGTAGTAACAGGGGCAGGTTGTGTGGGGTTACTGTAGTAACAGGGGCAGGTTGTGTGGGGTTACTGTAGAAACAGGGGCAGGTTGTGTGGGGTTACTGTAGTAACAGGGGCAGGTTGTGTGGGGTTACTGTAGAAACAGGGGCAGGTTGTGTGGGGTTACTGTAGAAACAGGGGCAGGTTGTGTGGGGTTACTGTAGTAACAGGGGCAGGTTGTGTGGGGTTACTGTAGTAACAGGGGCAGGTTGTGTGGGGTTACTGTAGTAACAGGGGCAGGTTGTGTGGGGTTACTGTAGTAACAGGGGCAGGTTGTGTGGGGTTACTGTAGTAACAGGGGCAGGTTGTGTGGGGTTACTGTAGAAACAGGGGCAGGTTGTGTGGGGTTACTGTAGTAACAGGGGCAGGTTGTGTGGGGTTACTGTAGAAACAGGGGCAGGTTGTGTGGGGTTACTGTAGTAACAGGGGCAGGTTGTGTGGGGTTACTGTAGTAACAGGGGCAGGTTGTGTGGGGTTACTGTAGTAACAGGGGCAGGTTGTGTGGGGTTACTGTAGTAACAGGGGCAGGTTGTGTGGGGTTACTGTAGTAACAGGGGCAGGTTGTGTGGGGTTACTGTAGTAACAGGGGCAGGTTGTGTGGGGTTACTGTAGAAACAGGGGCAGGTTGTGAGGGGTTACTGTAGTAACAGGGGCAGGTTGTGTGGGGTTACTGTAGTAACAGGGGCAGGTTGTGTGGGGTTACTGTAGTAACAGGGGCAGGTTGTGTGGGGTTACTGTAGTAACAGGGGCAGGTTGTGTGGGGTTACTGTAGTAACAGGGGCAGGTTGTGTGGGGTTACTGTAGTAACAGGGGCAGGTTGTGTGGGGTTACTGTAGTAACAGGGGCATGTTGTGTGGGGTTACTGTAGTAACAGGGGCAGGTTGTGTGGGGTTACTGTAGTAACAGGGGCAGGTTGTGTGGGGTTACTGTAGTAACAGGGGCAGGTTGTGTGGGGTTACTGTAGTAACAGGGGCAGGTTAATGTCTCTTAACTGAACAAGGATATTGCTGGGTTATTTAGTTAATTACAGGTTCATAAGCACATTTCTGTGCACAATGTGCCTTACTTGTGAACTATTAATCCTGCTATATCAGTGCAGAACATTAGAGAGTGTTAGGTTAAAACTGAAGTAATACTTTACACTGTGTGCTAGCTGAGATGTTACTTTACACTGTGTCTGCTAGCTGAGATGTTACTTTACACTGTCTGCTAGCTGAGATGTTACTTTACACTGTGTTTGCTAGCTGAGATGTTACTTTACACTGTGTCTGCTAGCTGAGATGTTACTTTACACTGTGTCTGCTAGCTGAGATGTTACTTTACACTGTGTCTGCTAGCTGAGATGTTACTTTACACTGTCTGCTAGCTGAGATGTTACTTTACACTGTGTCTGCTAGCTGAGATGTTACTTTACACTGTGTCTGGTAGCTGAGATGTTACTTTACACTGTGTTTGCTAGCTGAGATGTTACTTTACACTGTGTCTGGTAGCTGAGATGTTACTTTACACTGTGTCTGCTAGCTGAGATGTTACTTTACACTGTGTCTGCTAGCTGAGATGTTACTTTACACTGTGTCTGCTAGCTGAGATGTTACTTTACACTGTGTCTGGTAAATACAGTGCAGTCTGCAGTCTGACCTTTTAGATCTCTGCACATCTTTGATCTCCTGCTGCACTTTCTATCTTGTAGCTGAACGATGTTTTGATAAAAGCATCTGTTAAAGTGTGTAGGATGTAAAGAGACGAGCTCAGCAGAGAGCAGAGTGATGGCTGCTGTGCAGAACACACCTGAGACACCTCCTCTTTTTACTGTAACTGTTATACTGCTAGGCTGCTTTTCACTCAAGACTCTTTATTTGATGTGTGTGTGAGACTGTGTGTGTCTTACGTAGAACCAACACTCCGTGACGCAGTGATTGGGCGCGGTTGGGTTCCACAGTAACGCTCAGCATTGTGGGATTGCCTCCGACGATACACAAACGGTTCTCTTGCTCCGCCTCTTTGAACATCCGCAGCAGCTGATTGGCTATGATTCCGTTGAGCACTGATATGGCTGCCATGGGAACCAGGAAGGACAGGAGGGCATTAACCTGTCGAGGGAAGAGGAAGGTTACAACTTTGTACTTCTGGTTCTTGACTTTCTGCTGCTTGAGGTCACTCTGGGGTCACAGGTCACTCTGGGGTCACAGGTCACTCTGGAGTCACAGGTCACTCTGGGGTCAGAGGTCACTCTGGGGTCACAGGTCACTCTGGGGTCAGTTTAAAGCCTAGACTTGCTGAACGGTTAGTTTGTTTATCTTCCTGCCTGGTGTGAGTCTGCTGTGAGGATGAGAGAGAGGGGGGACAGAAGCAGGAAGGGGGAGACAGGGGGAGGCAGAGACGGGGGGAGGTGGACCTGTTCATCCTGCAGCTCTGCAAACGAGCCGTCACACGGAGATCACACCCCGGAGAGGAGCCCTGTGTTCCCCTCCCTCTCCCCCTCCCTAACACCCTCTCCCCCTCCCTAACACCCTCTCCCCCTCCCTAACACCCACTCTCCCCCTCCCTAACACTCACCCTTTCCCCCCACCCTTGCCCCCTCCTTAACCTCCCAGCTGGCTGGTCTGGGGTTGTGTGTAGTCTGCAGGATAGCTGGCTAAGTTAAAGGTTTTCTTAACGGACAGAGAAGGGTCAGAGCTTCCTTTGGGACATGACCCGTTACCCCTAACGAGGCTAAGCTGGAAAAGCCAATTAGGGGAGATGGACACTAACGAGCATCAGACTAAACACATCGTCTTATTCATGTTTTTAATTGTATTTTGTAGTTGAGCACTCAGACCATTACACTAAATTACAGACATCATAAGTAGCAGGCTGTGTGTGAGAAAGTGTGTAAGAGGGAGAGTTTGAAGAGGTTGGTATCTCCACAGATGCAGTGATAATAGGGACTGTGCCAGTTTGAAGAGGTTGGTATCTCCACAGATGCAGTGATAATAGGGACTGTGCCAGTTTGAAGAGGTTGGCATCTCCACAGATGCAGTGATAATAGGGACTGTGCCAGTTTGAAGAGGTTGACATCTCCACAGATGCAGTGATAATAGGGACTGTGCCACACTGTGTAAAGGTGCCACCATCAGACAGGCGCTGCCAGCAGCACATTCCTTCAACTGGAATGCAAACAAACCAGAGTGAGAATAACTCTGTCTCTCTCACACACACGCGCACACACACACACACTTACTCACACACACATTTACTCACACACACACACCTACTCACAAACACACATTCACCTACTCACACACACACACACTTACTCACACACACACACACACACACACTTACTCACACACACACACACACACACTTACTCACACACACACACTTACTCACACACACACACCCACTGAAACGCACACAGCAGTCAGGTTTCAGACATGCTCAGTAGGAGGCTGGAGGAGACTTAAATATCACGTTCAATATCAATAACCTCAAAACTTTCAATATCAATAACCTCAATTTAAACAAACAGTAACAAGGGCGTACATTAGAAAATATGTACATCATTGTTAATGTATAATGTGGAGTTCATATTTGCGTGTGTGAAAGGGTTTATAAAGCATTAGACCAGTAAAAACACCTTGAGAATGTGAATCATTTGTCCATTGCCATGGTTACACACCATAGTCCTCATTTCCTGTCCTCTAATGGGGAACTGATTTGTTTTGTATGTAGTTTAAATGAAATATTTGTATTTATAAAAAGGTAGAAGAGAAGTTAGGGGAGGGGGGGAAGGAGAGGGAGAGACGGAGGAAGGAGGGGGGGAGTGGGAGAGAGGGGGGGGAGAGGGGGGAAGGAGGAAGTGAGGGGGGAGGGGAATGAAGAGAGGGGAGAGAGGAGGGGGGAAGTGAAGAGAGGAGAGAGAGGAGAGGAAGTGAAGAGAGGAGAGAGGAAGAGAACAAACTGGTTGTTAATAATAAAAAATAATATATTGCTGGAGCGTCAAGCATGAGATGCTCTGTGCTTTTCACATACGTGTCCTTGGAGACAGCCTGGCTTCTGTGTTACAGTCCTATCTGCAGGACATCCTCCAGAGTATTATTAGACATGCTGTTCTGGGAAACACAGCCCCCCCTCCCACCACCCAGACCCCCCACACTCCCTCCACACACACAAGCAGCCAGTCTGGTCCACACATTGGGAGGCTGGTCCACACATTGGGAGGCTGGGTCACACATTGGGAGGCTGGGTCACACATTGGGAGGCTGGTCCACACATTGGGAGGCTGGGTCACACATTGGGAGGCTGGGTCACACATTGGGAGGCTGGGTCACACATTGGGAGGCTGGTCCACACATTGGGAGGCTGGGTCACACATTGGGAGGCTGGGTCACACATTGGGAGGCTGGGTCACACATTGGGAGGCTGGGTCACACATTGGGAGGCTGGGTCACACATTGGGAGGCTGGGTCACACATTGGGAGGCTGGGTCACACATTGGGAGGCTGGGTCACACATTGGGAGGCTGGGTCACACATTGGGAGGCTGGGTCACACATTGGGAGGCTGGGTCAGGGATGTTCCTTCACAGGTCTAGGAGAGTGAGAGGAGGAGGAGAGGAGGAGGAGGAGAAGAGGAGGATGAGAGGAGGAGAAGAGGAGAAGGAGAGGAGAAGGAGAAGGAGAGGAGGAGGAAAGGAGGAGGAGGAGAAGAGAAGGAGAGGAGGAGAAGAGGAGAAGGAGAGGAGGAGGAGAGGAGAAGGAGGAGGAGAAGAGGAGAGGAGGAGGAGGAGAGAAGTGGAGGAGAAGAGGAGGATGAGAGGAGGAGAGGAGGATGAGAGGAGGAGAGAAGGAGAGGAGGAGGAGGAGGAGGAGAGAAGTGGAGGAGAAGAGGAGGATGAGAGGAGGAGAGGAGGATGAGAGGAGGAGAGAAGGAGAGGAGGAGGAAGAGGAGGAGAGAAGTGGAGGATGAGAGGAGGATGTTGTCACTAGTTGTTGTGACTGACCCCCTCAGCACAGCAGAGAGAAGTGACAGACAGATGAGGAATGTTGTGGTTGAGCAGTTCAGATTACGACACCAATGTTTCAACTTGAAGATGGCTCACTAGATAAGTGTAAAACCAATTACCCAGACCAGCCTTCTGTTCTGTGCCTGCTGGGCTTGCTGTGTGTGTTTATGTATGCCAATTTAGTGTGTGTGTGTGTGTGTGTGTAACGGACACAGCTGAGATGCAGAGCTCCTTTCTGTGTGTATGGATCCAGTCTATCACAAGCAGCCAGTAAATACCAGCCAGTAAAAACCAGTCTGTAACAACCAATTTGTAACAAGCAGCCTGTAACAAGCAGCCTGTAACAACCAACCAGTAACAACCAACCAGTAACAACCAGCCAGTAACAACCAACCAGTAACAACCAACTTGTAACAACCAACCTGTAACAACCAGCCAGTAACAAGTAGCCTGTAACAAGCAGCCTGTAACAAGCAGCCTGTAACAACCAGCCTGTAACAAGCAGCCTGTAACAACCAACCTGTAACAACCAGCCTGTAACAACTAGCCTGTAACAACCAGCCTGTAACAACCAACCTGTAACAACCAGCCTGTAACAACCAGCCAGTAACAACCAACCTGTAACAACCAACCAGTAACAACCAGCCAGTAACAACCAACCTGTAACAACCAGCCAGTAACAACCAACCAGTAACAAGCAGCCTGTAACAACCAGCCTGTAACAATCAGCCTGTAACAACCAGCCTGTAACAACCAACCAGTAACAAGCAGCCTGTAACAACCAGCCTGTAACAATCAGCCTGTAACAACCAACCAGTAACAAGCAGCCTGTAACAACCAGCCTGTAACAACCAACCTGTAAGAACCAGCCTGTAACAATCAGCCAGTAACAACCAACCAGTTACAACCAGCCTGTAACAAGCAGCCTATAACAAGCAGCCTGTAACAAGCAGCCTGTAACAACCAGCCTGTAACAATCAGCCGGTAACAACCAGCCTGTAACAACCAACCAGTAACAACCAACCAGTAACAACCAGCCTGTAACAACCAGCCTGTAACAACCAGCCGACCCTTCATCACAGTCTGTACTGTCACCTTCATCAGTCTGTACTGTCACCTTCATCAGTCTGTACTGTCACCTTCATCAGTCTGTACTGTCACCTTCATCAGTCTGTACTGTCACCTTCATCACAGTCTGTACTGTCACCTTCATCAGTCTGTACTGTCACCTTCATCAGTCTGTACTGTCACCTTCATCAGTCTGTACTGTTACCTTCATCACAGTCTGTACTGTCACCTTCATCAGTCTGTTCTGTCACCTTCATCAGTCTGTACTGTTACCTTCATCAGTCTGTACTGTCACCTTCATCAGTCTGTACTGTTACCTTCATCAGTCTGTACTGTCACCTTCATCAGTCTGTACTGTCACCTTCATCAGTCTGTTCTGTCACCTTCATCAGTCTGTACTGTCACCTTCATCACAGTCTGTACTGTCACCTTCATCAGTCTGTACTGTCACCTTCATCAGTCTGTACTGTCACCTTCATCAGTCTGTACTGTTACCTTCATCACAGTCTGTACTGTCACCTTCATCAGTCTGTTCTGTCACCTTCATCAGTCTGTCCTGTCACCTTCATCACAGTCTGTACTGTCACCTTCATCAGTCTGTACTGTCACCTTCATCACAGTCTGTACTGTCACCTTCATCACAGTCTGTACTGTCACCTTCATCAGTCTGTACTGTCACCTTCATCAGTCTGTTCTGTCACCTTCATCACAGTCTGTACTGTCACCTTCATCAGTCTGTACTGTCACCTTCATCAGTCTGTACTGTCACCTTCATCAGTCTGTACTGTCACCTTCATCAGTCTGTTCTGTCACCTTCATCAGTCTGTTCTGTCACCTTCATCAGTCTGTTCTGTCACCTTCATCAGTCTGTTCTGTCACCTTCATCACAGTCTGTACTGTCACCTTCATCAGTCTGTACTGTCACCTTCATCAGTCTGTTCTGTCACCTTCATCAGTCTGTTCTGTCACCTTCATCAGTCTGTACTGTGGCAACAGGAACAAACACAGCAGGATAGCTGCTGGCACATATACTAACACACACACACCCACACACACACATTATTTCAAAAACATTATCACAAACAGACATGTATTCTCTCTCACACACACATTCTCACACACACACACACACACACACACATACACATTTGGGAGCCCAGTGCTGCGGGAGATCACTCACTGAACCCCAGGTACTGACTACTGCCTCTCTCTCCTCCATCCCTCCACCTCTCCTCCATCCCTCCCCCTCTCTACCTCTCTACCTCTCCTCCATCCCTCTCTACCTCTCCTCCATCCCTCCACCTCTCCTCCATCCCTCTCTACCTCTCCTCCATCCCTCCACCTCTCTACCTCTCCTCCATCCCTCCCTACCTCTCCTCCATCCCTCCCCCTCTCTACCTCTCCTCCATCCCTCCACCTCTCCTCCATCCCTCCCCCTCCCTACCTCTCTCCCTCTCTACCTCTCCTCCATCCCTCCCTACCTCTCCTCCATCCCTCCCCCTCTCTACCTCTCCTCCATCTCTCCACCTCTCTACCTCTCCTCCATCCCTCCCTACCTCTCCTCCATCCCTCCCTACCTCTCCTCCATCCCTCCCCCTCTCTACCTCTCCTCCATCCCTCCCTACCTCTCCTCCATCCCTCCCCCTCTCTACCTCTCCTCCATCCCTCCCTACCTCTCCTCCATCCCTCCACCTCTCTACCTATCCTCCATCCCTCCACCTCTCCTCCATCCCTCCACCTCTCTACCTCTCCTCCATCCCTCCACCTCCCCTTCATCCCTCCACCTTTCTACCTCTCTCCTCCATCCCTCCACCTCTCTACCTCTCTCTTCATCCCTCCCCCCTTAATTCCTCCACCAGCTGAGTCATGGGCACCCTCCCTGGTCATACAGTCACACATGAGAGGAATAACAGAAAACCTCTTATTCTCTCACTCGTCTCCTGATCAGGGCCACCATCCCACTACAAATCTCTCTCTCTCTCCTCCTCTCTCTCTCTCCTCCCTCTCCCCCTCTCTCCCTCTCCCCCTCTCTCCCTCTCCCCCTCTCTCTCTCTCCCTCTCCCTCTCTCTCTCCCTCTCCCCCTCTCTCCCTCTCTCTCTCCCTCTCTCTCTCTCCCTCTCTCCCTCTCTCTCTCCCTCTCCCTCTCTCCCTCTCTCTCTCCCTCTCTCTCTCCCCCTCTCTCTCTCTCCCTCTCTCCCTCTCTCTCTCTCTCCCCCTCTCTCCCTCTCTCTCTCTCTCTCTCCCTCTCTCCTCAGGCTAAGTGTGTTGGGGCACTGAAACAGCAGGAGTACAAACACAAAGGGAAACTGCTTCTGAAATGACCCTCCACATGTCATTCACACACACACACACACACACACTGATGGTGTCGTTAGGTTGACATGAAGGAGGTGTGTTTGTGGACTAGCTCAACACTGCCCAGCTACTGGAGCTTGGACAATGAGTCTATACACCATCACAGAGTCTATACACCATCACAGAGTCTATACACACTCACATAGTCTATACACCAGCAGAGTCTATACACCATCACAGAGTCTATACACCAGCAGAGTCTATACACCAGCACAGAGTCTATACACCAGCAGAGTCTATACACCATCACATAGTCTATACACCAGCACATAGTCTATACACCAGCAGAGTCTATACACCAGCACAGAGTCTATACACCAGCAGAGTCTATACACCAGCAGAGAGTCTATACACCAGTACAGAGTCTATATACCAGCAGAGTCTTTACACCAGTAGAGTCTATACACCAGCAGAGTCTATACACCAGCAGTCTATACACCAGCAGAGTCTATACACCAGCAGTCTATACACCAGCAGAGTCTATACACCAGCAGTCTATACACCAGCAGAGTCTATACACCAGCAGTCTATACACCAGCAGAGTCTATACACCAGCAGAGTCTATACAACAGCAGAGTCTATACACCATCGGATAGTCTATACACCAGCACAGAGTCTATACACCAGCACAGAGTCTATACACCAGCAGAGTCTATACACCAGCAGTCTATACACCAGCAGAGTCTATACACCAGTAGTCTATACACCAGCAGAGTCTATACACCAGCAGTCTATACACCAGCAGAGTCTATACACCAGCAGTCTATACACCAGCAGAGTCTATACACCAGCAGTCTATACACCAGCAGAGTCTATACACCAGCACAGAGTCAGTAAAACTGGCAACAGTAAAAAGATTGACCGCTAAATTGATTTGCTCAGCCTCTTCTTGCCCTGCTCTCACTACATGACCTGTCTGTGAAGAGCCAAGCTGTCTGTGAAGAGCCAAGCTGTCTGTGAAGAGCCAAGCTGTCTGTGAAGAGCCAAGCTGTCTGTGAAGAGCCAAGCTGTCTGTGAAGAGCCAAGCTGTCTGTGAAGAGCCAAGCTGTCTGTGAAGAGCCAAGCTGTCTGTGAAGAGCCAAGCTGTCTGTGAAGAGCCAAGCTGTCTGTGAAGAGCCAAGCTGTCTGTGAAGAGCCAAGCTGTCTGTGAAGAGCCAAGCTGTCTGTGCTTTCAATCAATGGATGGGAACAGCGGCTTCATTCTCTCTCCAGAACACGGCCTGAGAATCAATCTGGAGTTTACAAACGATAAGGACGAACCCAGATTTATACTGATTACACAGGTGATGTATACAGGTGTATAGACTTACTGTTGATGTATATAGGTGTATACATCAATGTAGACCCTAATTCGTCCATGAGTGTTCCAATGTAGAAACTAAAATCTGACTACCTCTGAAGCCTTTTCTACAACAGGTGTATAAATATCCTGGTGCTGTAATACAGCAGAGCCCTAGGAGTCAGGAAACACAGCAGACCTGTCACATTACAGCGTTACACTTCTTACTCTTACTCTTGAAATGCAAATCATGAGTGTGTGAGGACAAGATACTTTAAGAGTGAAAGAGAGGAGCAGGTATCTTAGAAAGCACAGACTGAGTCTAAGAGTTGTATCTGGTGTGTGAGAGATATTTCCCAGAAACAGAATATTTTGACCCTCTCCATCATATGACCCAGGTCTCTAAGTGATCAGGAATGTCTGTTATTCTAAGTCATGTTGACATCTTTAAGTCCTGCTGTCTCATCCATAATGTAGCTTTTCTTACTTTGTCCCACAGAGTGAGAGGAGAACCAAAAAATTTAATCTTTTGAAACTAATTATTTGTATGTTTACCAAATATGTTTGAAACCTTTCAAACCTTTGTGAAAAACTATTTCTTCAACATTTTGAATTTCTTCTCAAATATTTTTTCAAAACGTTTTTTATAACATATATTTTACACTGTAACATTTCCCCCCCAAAATGTGTCCATTCTTTATTTCCAATGTTGTTGTTTTTTTGTTTTTACTTTTCGAAACGTTTGTAAAAACAATATTTTAACAAACGTTTCAAAAGGTTGAAAATGTATTTTCAGAAAATTGCCTCCTAGTGTTCAAGAATACATGAATCTGTTATGGACTCAGATAAAAAAAGAATAGTTAAGCTATATGAGATAAGGTTAAATGTGGCTTTATAATCAGGAATAAATGGAGGAGAAGGAATAAATGTAAATTAGCATGAAACGTATCAAGAGTTATTTAACTGCAGAACAGCGGCTCAATTAAGAGTGGAGATCAATTACGAAATACACACACACACCCCACACACCCACCCACACACACCCACACACACCCCACACACCCACCCACACACACCCACACACACACACCCACACACACACACACACACCCACACACGCCCCACACACAAAAATGAATAGAAAATATTTGTTACCTTAACTCTGAATTAAGATATAATCAACAGATTGCCACGGCATGGATGAACTAATCTTAACGCTTATCTGCTCCCCCACCTGCAGCTCAACATTATAACAGGGTTCTGCTCCCCCACCTGCAGCTCAACATATAACAGGGTTCTGCTCCCCCACCTGCAGCTCAACATTATAACAGGGTTCTGCTCCCCCACCTGCAGCTCAACATTATAACAGGGTTCTGCTCCCCCACCTGCAGCTCAACATTATAACAGGGTCTGCTCCCCCACCTGCAGCTCAACATTATAACAGGGTTCTGCTCCCTCACCTGCAGCTCAACATTATAACAGGGTTCTGCTCCCCCACCTGCAGCTCAACATTATAACAGGGTTCTGCTCCCCCACCTGCAGCTCAACATTATAACAGGGTTCTGCTCCCCCACCTGCAGCTCAACATTATAACAGGGTTCTGCTCCCCCACCTGCAGCTCAACATTATAACAGGGTTCTGCTCCCTCACCTGCAGCTCAACATTATAACAGGGTTCTGCTCCCCCACCTGCAGCTCAACATTATAACAGGGTTCTGCTCCCCCACCTGCAGCTCAACATTATAACAGGGTTCTGCTCCCCCACCTGCAGCTCAACATTATAACAGGGTTCTGCTCCCTCACCTGCAGCACGCTCTTCAGGGTCACTGCAGACACGGTATTGGTGCAGATGCTCTCCCCCTTGTGCACGAGCCCCATGGTGAACAGCATCGGCGTGGCCAGCAGGAAGGACACGAGCCACATGGCGCTGATGAGCTTCTTGGTGCGGCTGCGGGACATAATGCTCTTGGCTTTGAAGGGGTGGCAGATGGCCATGTACCTCTCCCACGCTCAGGCTCGCGATGTTCAGCGCGGTGGCATAAGAGCATCCGTCCCGGAGGAAGTAGTATCCTCTGCACACCACCTGTCCGAACACCCAGGGGTGATGGAACCAGATGAAGCTGTACAGCTCGATGGGCATGCAGAGCACGAGGATGAGCAGGTCTGACACCGCGAGGCTGGCCAGGTGATAGTGCACGGTGCTCTGGAGGTTCTGGAGAGACTTCTTAGTCAGTAACGTGTACAGGGTGATGGAGTTACCAAGGCAACCCACCGCAAAAAGAGCCACATATATCACAGTAACAACAACCTTGGAATAGATGTCTGTATTCACGTCCAAATCCTCTCAGAAGCGACCTCGGTTCCGTTAACGGCGGGAACTAGAGAGTTATTCCCGGGTTCCTGAGCCAGCGCGCGCAGGCTCTTAAAGTCGCGCTCTGACTGAGTAAAGTTAAAATCCATGACTTTTACTGGAAACAGACTATTACAAATGAGTCCCTCTGTCTGTAGTTGCAGACGTACTGCACGTTGATAGAATGATGTAGATAAAACCACATTTGTTTGAGGAGGAAAGCGGGCTCGTGCGTAACGGTGATGAAGAGGAGCTCGTTCTGAAGCGGAGGAGAAACTTCTGGAGCTTTTATAGAGAGGAGGCGCGAGCTGGCAAAGGAGGCTGCAGGCACGAGACCTTGAGCGGTGACGCACAGCTCATCAAGGATTGCTGCTTGGTAACATCAAATACAATCCGTCCTTTTCTGAAGTGTTATTGTCTTTTAGACTGTTAACTGCAGGAACACAAACGCATCTGCCTGTTTTCAAATGTCTCTATGTTGTGACTGATGCCCACGTGGTGCTGTTGATGATGATGGGAGATTTGAACTTGAATTTCAGAGCCAGACAGAATGCAAATGTAGAAGAGAAACAATAGTTGCTTCATGTCTTTTCTCTCTGGCTGTTGGCAGCGAACCCAGAGAGAGACCGATCAGGGCTGGCAGCTCACCACCCCAGGCACCGATCTAGAAAGGATGTTTTAATAAATACATATACAAGAACATACACAGAATACATTTTCCTTAATTATCATTAACTATGCTTGTCCTTAATGACACCACATCTAGCACAATGACACAGACAGAACTGTAGCGCTCCTCCCTAAAATGTGATGAGGCCGTACCCTCCCCTACCCTACCCACCTCTCTGTGTGTGTGTGTGTGTATAAGTGTGTGTGTGAGAGAGCCCCATCCTGCCCTTTACCTGAGGAGGAGCACTGTTGTGCTGGAGGCCAGAATAAAGATAATTAATATGCTGTCCTGTCAGCTGCTACAACAGGAGGGGAGGGGAGAGGGTGGGGGGGAGGGTGGGGGAGAGGGTGGGGGGGAGGGTGGGAGAGAGGGTGGGGGGGAGGGGTGGGGGAGAGGGTGGGGGGAGAGGGTGGGGGAGAGGGTGGGGGAGAGGGTGGGGGAGAGGGTGGGGGAGAGGGTGGGAGAGAGGGTGGGGGGGGAGGGGTGGGGGAGAGGGTGGGGGAGAGGGTGGGGGAGAGGGTGGGAGAGAGGGTGGGAGGGAGGGGGTGGGGGAGAGGGTGGGAGGGGAGGGGTGGGGGAGAGGGTGGGAGGGAGGGGTGGGGGGAGAGGGTGGGGGAGAGGGTGGGAGAGAGGGTGGGGGGGGAGGGGGTGGGGGAGAGGGTGGGAGGGAGGGTGGAGGGTGAGAAGGTGAGGAAGAGAGGGGTGGGAGGTTGAGTTTGGAAGCTAGACCTGAGGAGGGTCAGGGGTCAAACAGGAGATCAGGGGTCAAACAGGAGATCAGGGGTCATACAGGGGAGTCCTGCTCCTCCTTCCCAGAGACTACAGGTCAGGATTGGAATATCGACTGTAATTTCCAGACAGTATTCCCTGTGTGTGTGTGTGTGTGTCTGTGTGTGTGTGCGTGTGTGTGTGTGCGTGTGTGTGCATGCGTGTGTGTGTGTGTGTAATTAAATGCTGGTTTGAAGCGCTGCCTTGTTAGTTTTTCTGTGTTCACATGACACCTTATTATACCCTCAGTGTTGCTCGAACCCTCAGCCTCACACACCCCAATCATCATACTTATTAGATTCCTGACCCTTGACCTCACATCAGATAAAGCATGAATAACATTCTGTCTGCACTTTCACCTGCCACTCTGAGTGTGTCTGTGTGTGTGTGTCTGTTTATGTGTGTCTGTGTGTGCGTGAGTGTGTGTGTGTGTCTACGTGAGTGTGTGTGTGTGTGAGAACGTGTGTGTGAACAGGCTCACTCTACTACACTGATACATCTTCAATCAATGAAAGCCAAACTGCCATCTCTCCTCCTATCACACTGTCTCTTTACCCTCTCTCTCTCTCGCTCTCTCTCTCTCTCTCTCTGTCTCTCTCTCTCTCTCTCTGTCTCTCTGTCTCCCCCATCTCTCTCGCTCCTCATCTCTCTTTCTCTCTCTCTCCCCCCATCTCTCTCCCCTCATCTCTCTCTCTCTCCCCCATCTCTCTCTCCCCTCATCTCTCTCTCTCCCCTCAACTCTCTCTCTCTCCCCCATCTCTCTCTCTCTCCCCCCATCTCTCTCTCTCTCCCCCCCCATCTCTCTCGCCCCTCATCTCTCTCTCTCTCTCTCTCCCCCTCAACTCTCTCTCCCCCATCTCTCTCTCTCTACCCCATCTCTCTCTCTCTCCCCCCATCTCTCTCGCTCCTCATCTCTCTCTCTCTCTCTCCCCTCATCTCTCTCTCTCTCCCCCCATCTCTCTCTCCCCTCATCT
>CM059320.1:17127799-17161804 GCA_030340685.1 Protosalanx chinensis | reverse complement strand
AGATTCATTGTCACACCAATTCATTTCCAGTTTGAGTCTTTTTATTTCAATGACTTTCTCTCCCTCTCTCTCCCTCTTCTGTTCTCTCTTTCTCTCCTGCTTTCTCTCCTCTCCTGCTCTCTCCCTCTTATTCCTCCTCTCGTGCTCTCTCCATCCTTTCCTCTCTCCCTCCCCTCCTCTCCCTCTCCTCCTTTCCTGTTCTCTCCCTCCCCTCCTCTCCCCTCCTCTCCTCTCCCTCCCCTCCTCTCCCTCCCCTCCTCTCCCTCCCCTCATCTCCCTCTCCTCCTCTCTCTCTCCTCCTCTCCTGTTCTCTCTCCCTCCCCTCATCTCCCTCTCCTCCTCTCTCTCCCTCTCCTCTTCTCCTGTTCTCTCTCCCTCCCCTCCTCTCCCTCTCCTCCTCTCTCTCCCCTCCTCTCCCTCTCCTCCTCTCCTGTTCTTTCCCTCCCCTCCTGTTCTCTCTCTCCCTCCCCTCCTCTCCCTCTCCTCCTCTCTCTCCCCTCCTCTCCCTCTCCTCCTCTCCTGTTCTTTCCCTCCCCTCCTGTTCTCTCTCTCTCCCTCCCCTCCTCTCCCTCTCCTCCTCTCTCTCTCCTGTTCTCTCTTTCCCTCCCCTCCTGTTCGCTCTCCCTCTCCTCCTCTCCTGTTCTCTCTCCCTCCCCTCCTCTCCCTCTCCCTCTCCTCCTCTCTCCTCCTCTCCTGTTCTCTCTCTCCCTCCCCTCCTCTCCCTCTCCTCCTCTCCCTCCCTTCCTCTCACCTCCTCTCCCTCCCCTCCTCTACCTCTCCTCCTCTCTCCCCCTCTCCCTCCCCTCCTCTCCTGTTCTCTATCTCCCTCCCTCCCCTCCTCTCTTTCCTCCCCTCCTCTCTCTCTCCTCCTCTCCCTCCCTTCCTCTCCTGTTCTCTATCTCCCTCCCTCCTCTCCCTCTCCTCCTCTCCCGTTCTCTCCGGCATTTAGAAAGCAAACATAAGATGTAAGATAAGCAGATTTAATGCTAGCTTAGATAACTACATAATGTTTGCAATCTATCTCTGTACCAAAACCTTTCAGAAATATAATCCTCCTTTACACCAAAATATTTTGCTAGTTTTAGCTACCTTAATACTTAATACATAATACTGTATGTTTCAGGATATGAGTAGTTTCAGTTGCTTATCAGATTTGCGATAAACTTGTGTTATGTCAACGTTTATTCATGTCAGATAAAAGGCTGCCTCTCCCAGCATGACCAAGTTAAACGCTGCATTACGGCGCCATGTCACTCAGGTGAGAGATGAAGAGGCAGTGGAGAACATATTAAATAGGCAGGACCATGTTCAGAGTGCTGATTCTGAGTTCAAATGTAGTTACAGATCAAATCTGTTTCTCTAGTCAAACCTCACTGTGTTTGAAGGGTCCAGTCTCAGTCTGCCTTGGTGTTCATCTTCTGGTTTAGCAAAAATGATGTCGACAAAACTAGTGATTCACCTGTTCTTTTTATAAAACACATGACAATTTCAGAAATATTTCATTACAAAGCCGTGATTTCAGATCCACGTTTTGTCAATTAAAAAAAGTATGAAAGAAAAGATCAGTCTTAGGACACACACACACACACACACACATGAACACACACACACACATGAACACACACACACATGAACAAACACACACATGAACACACACACACACATGAACACACACACACATGAACACACACACACATGAACACACACACACATGAACACACACACACACATGAACACACACACACACATGAACACACACACCCACACATGAACACACACACACACACACACACATAAACACACACACACCCACACATGAACACACACACACACCCACACATGAACACACCCACACATGAACACACACACACACCCACACATGAACACACACAAACACCCACACATGAACACACACACACACCCACACATGAACACACACACCCACACATGAACACACACTCACAGTCGCACAACAACACGCACATTAATGCACACTTTGGATCAGCAGGACTTTAGTACAAAAATGGATTGGCAAGTATTTGGGAGATAATCAAAC
Source organism: Protosalanx chinensis (assembly GCA_030340685.1). Taxonomy (NCBI): domain Eukaryota; kingdom Metazoa; phylum Chordata; class Actinopteri; order Osmeriformes; family Salangidae; genus Protosalanx; species Protosalanx chinensis. The sequence goes on along the minus strand of CM059320.1, from coordinate 17,159,748 downwards.
AGGAAGCAGGAAGTGCAAGGTAGGAAGTGTTTAGGTGAAATGAGGTGCCATATTAGTATTTTAATCCCAGGATCAACAGTTGTTCCATTAGACCAGCCTGGCTGTTCAGGGATTATAATACTGGGTTATCATCTGTCAGATTATCTCCACACAGATGGCATCAACACCATATGTCACATCATTGTGAAATCAGTAAGGCAATCAATAAATACACATAAATAATAGCATTACAGTAACTGGCCATATAAATAAAATCTTCTGAAAAGAATAAAGGTGAATCAATCAATAGTATCAGATCAGGTCAACACTCGTATTTTAGCAATCAGATACTTTTTTTAATTAGTTGTGTCTCTGGGGCAGAGTAACGTATCTAGTGCCCAGTAGTAATGTATACAGGGCAATGTACTGTTTACAGGGTAATGTACTGTATCTATGGTAATGACAGGTCCAGTGGTAATGTATCTATGGTAATGACAGGTCCAGTGGTAATGTATCTAGGGTAAAGACAGTCCAGTGGTAATGTATCTAGGGTAATGACAGGTCCAATGGTAATGTATCTAGGGTAATGACTTGTCCAGGGGGGGTTAGAAATGCCAGCTCTTTACTCCACAATTCACATACTTTATTGTCGAGGGCTGGGACACAGTGCTTAACACACACACACAGCCCTCTGACAGGAGCGGGTTACCATGCCGACCACCATCAGTCTGGCTTGACACTCTGATCATCATCTTTAGAAAAACAGTTTGTTTACAGTGGCTCAGATGTCCCATTGGCAATACACAGTGACATCTTTTTAGCATGTGCACGCACACATTCACACAGTAACAGACACACACATTCACACAAGCACTTGCACTAGGATGCAGTGTGAGGTCATAAGCAGGCACTTTCGTTGGTGATGATGTGGTCCAGGGGGTGTTCCTTAATGGGGAGGTTACTGCTGGCTTCACCCACATTCCCTCCCTCCATGATCCCCCTCCCTCCCCCCTTCTCCTTCTGCCTCCCTCCCACCTTCCCCCTCTGCTTCCTTCCCCCCTACTCCTTCTGCCTCCCTCCCACCTTCCCCCCTCTGCCTCCCTCCCCAATTCTCCCTCCTCCCCCATTCCCCCTCTGCCCCCCTCCACCCTTCCTTCTCTGCCTTCCTGCCCCCTTCCTTCTCTGCCTTCCTCCCCCCTTCCCCTCTCTGCCTCCCTCCCCCCTTCCCTCTCTGCCTTCCTCCCCCCTTCCTCGCTGCCTTCCTCCCCCCTTCCCTATCTGCCTCCCTCACCCCTTCCCTCTCTGCCTCCCTCCCCCCTGCCCCTGGGTCTGTGCTGTCACAGCTGCTGTGGGGGGACTCTGTGGGGGGCTGGTAAAGAACACTGGCCAACAGGAAGAACACGGTTCCCAACACCTGGGGGGGGGAGAGGGGGGGAAACATAGAATTACACCTTTCAGCGATTGTGGATATTGTGAGGTAATGTTGTGAGACTATGTTGTGTGGTAATGTTGTGAGACTATGTTGTGTGGTAATGTGAGGTAAGGTTATAAGGTAATGTCATGTATTTTTGTCAGGTAATGTTGTCATGTAATGTAAGGTAATGTTATGAGGTAATGTTGTCAGGTAATGTGAGGTAATGTTGTCAGGTAATGTGAGGTAATGTTATGAGGTAATGTCATATATTTTTGTGAGGTAATGTTGTCAGGTAATGTGAGGTAATGTTATGAGGTAATGTTGTCAGGTAATGTGAGGTAATGTTATGAGGTAATGTCATGTGTTTTTGTGAGATAATGTTGTCAGGTAATGTTGTCAGGTAATGTGAGGTAATGTTGTCAGGTAATGTGAGGTAATGTTGTCAGGTAATGTGAGGTAATGTTGTCAGGTAATGTTGCCAGGTAATGTGAGATAATGTTGTCAGGTAATGTTGTCAGGTAATGTGAGGTAATGTTATGAGGTAATGTCATGTGTTTTTGTGAGGTAATGTTGTCAGGTAATGTGAGGTAATGCGAGGTAATGTTGTCAGGTAATGTTGTCAGGTAATGTTGTCAGGTAATGTTGTCAGGTAATGTGAGGTAATGTTGTCAGGTAATGTTGTGAGGTAATGTTGTCAGGTAATGTGAGGTAATGTTGAGGTAATGTTGTCAGGTAATGTGAGGTAATGTTGTCAGGTAATGTTGTCAGGTAATGTTGTCAGGTAATGTGAGGTAATGTTGTCAGGTAATGTTGTCAGGTAATGTTGTCAGGTAATGTAAGGTAGTGTTATGAGGTAATGTTGTCAGGTAATGTTGTCAGGTAATGTGAGGTAATGTTGTCAGGTAATGTTGTCAGGTAATGTTGTGAGGTAATGTTGTCAGGTAATGTTGTCAGGTAATGTGAGGTAATGTTGTCAGGTAATTTTGTAAGGTAATGTTGTCAGGTAATGTTGTCAGGTAATGTTGTGAGGTAATGTTGTCGGGTAATGTGAGGTAATGTTGTCAGGTAATGTTGTCAGGTAATGTTGCCAGGTAATGTGAGTTAATGTTGTCAGGTAATGTTGTTAGGTAATGTGAGGTAATGTTATGAGGTAATGTCATGTGTTTTTGTGAGGTAATGTTGTCAGGTAATGTGAGGTAATGTTGTCAGGTAATGTGAAGTAATGTGAGGTAATGTTGTCAGGTAATGTTGTCAGGTAATGTGAGGTAATGTTGTGAGGTAATGTGAGGTAATGTTGTGAGGTAATGTGAGGTAATGTTGTCAGGTAATGTTGTCAGGTAATGTGAGGTAATGTTGTCAGGTAATGTGAGGTAATGTTGTCAGGTAATGTTGTCAGGTAATGTTGTCAGGTAATGTTGTCAGGTAATGTTGTCAGGTAATGTTGTCAGGTAATGTGAGGTAATGTTGTCAGGTAATGTTGTCAGGTAATGTTGTCAGGTAATGTAAGGTAATGTTATGAGGTAATGTTGTCAGGTAATGTTGTCAGGTAATGTTGTCAGGTAATGTTGTCAGGTAATGTGAGGTAATGTTGTCAGGTAATGTTGCCAGGTAATGTGAGTTAATGTTGTCAGGTAATGTTGTTAGGTAATGTGAGGTAATGTTATGAGGTAATGTCATGTTTTTTGTGAGGTAATGTTGTCAGGTAATGTGAGGTAATGTTGTCAGGTAATGTGAGGTAATGTGAGGTAATGTTGTCAGGTAATGTTGTCAGGTAATGTCAGGTAATGTTGTCAGGTAATGTGAGGTAATGTTGTGAGGTAATGTGAGGTAATGTTGTCAGGTAATGTTGTCAGGTAATGTTGTCAGGTAATGTGAGGTAATGTTGTCAGGTAATGTGAGGTAATGTTGTCAGGTAATGTTGTCAGGTAATGTGAGGTAATGTTGTCAGGTAATGTTGTCAGGTAATGTTGTCAGGTAATGTAAGGTAATGTTATGAGGTAATGTTGTCAGGTAATGTTGTCAGGTAATGTGAGGTAATGTTGTGAGGTAATGTTGTGAGGTAATGTTGTGAGGTATGTTGTCAGGTAATGTTGTCAGGTAATGTGAGGTAATGTTGTCAGGTAATGTTGTCAGGTAATGTTGTCAGTAATGTTGTCAGGTAATGTGAGTTAATGTTGTCAGGTAATGTTGTCAGGTAATGTGAGGTAATGTTATAGAGTAATGTCATGTGTTTTTGTGAGGTAATGTTGTCAGGTAATGTGAGATAATGTTGCTCAGGTAATGTGAGGTAATGTTGTCAGGTAATGTTGTCAGGTAATGTGTCAGGTAATGTTGTCAGGTTATTGTGAGGTAATGTTGTCAGGTAATGTTGTCAGGTAATGTGAGGTAATGTTGTCAGGTAATGTTGTCAGGTAATGTTGTCAGGTAATGTAAGGTAATGTTATGAGGTAATGTTGTCAGGTAATGTTGTCAGGTAATGTGAGGTAATGTTGTCAGGTAATGTTGTCAGGTAATGTGAGGTAATGTTGTCAGGTAATGTTGTCAGGTAATGTTGTCAGGTAATGTAAGGTAATGTTATGAGGTAATGTTGTCAGGTAATGTTGTCAGGTAATGTGAGGTAATGTTGTCAGGTAATGTTGTCAGGTAATGTGAGGTAATGTTGTCAGGTAATGTTGTCAGGTAATGTTGTCAGGTAATGTAAGGTAATGTTATGAGGTAATGTTGTCAGGTAATGTTGTCAGGTAGATGTGAGGTAATGTTGTGAGGTAATGTTGTGAGGTAATGTTGTCAGGTAATGTTGTCAGGTATGTGAGGTAATGTTGTCAGGTAATGTTGTCAGGTAATGTTGTCAGGTAATGTTGTCAGGTAATGTTGTCAGGTAATGTGAGTTAATGTTGTCAGGTAATGTTGTCAGGTAATGTGAGGTAATGTTATGAGGTAATGTCATGTGTTTTTGTGAGCTAATGTTGTCAGGTAATGTGAGGTAATGTTGTCAGATAATGTGAGGTAATGTGAGGTAATGTTGTCAGGTAATGTTGTCAGGTAATGTTGTCAGGTAATGTTGTCAGGTAATGTGAGGTAATGTTGTCAGGTAATGTTGTCAGGTAATGTGAGGTAATGTTGTCAGGTAATGTGAGGTAATGTTGTCAGGTAATGTTGTCAGGTAATGTGAGGTAATGTTGTCAGGTAATGTTGTCAGGTAATGTGAGGTAATGTTGTCAGGTAATGTTGTCAGGTAATGTGAGGTAATGTTGTCAGGTAATGTTGTCAGGTAATGTTGTCAGGTAATGTTGTCAGGTAATGTGAGGTAATGTTGTCAGGTAATGTTGTCAGGTAATGTTGTCAGGTAATGTTGTCAGGTAATGTAAGGTAATGCCTGCCTTGTAGATGATGCCAGCGATGAGGGTGTATCTGCTCATGGCAGAGTTGTGGTACAGGTAGCAGGAGCCATGTTCTCCACACTGTCCTGCCACAGCAGGCATGAGATGTCGATCACAGAGCCAAACGCGATGGGGCCAGGGATTCCACCTGTGAGCAGATCACACTGATGTAGAACCCAAGCTATCCTACGTTCTCCCCTGTCTGGGTAGAACCCAGGAGAAACCTACCTAGTGTCCGCACCACGATCCACTGGATGCCAAGACCAAAGGACCGCTGGCTGTCTGGAACACACCTGTAGGAAGGGAGGCAGGTCACACTCAGTAGTATCATTCCTATTGGCTACTGTAGACTTCATTCAGTCTTGGGTCTGTGTCCTATTGGTTGCAGCTGCAGAGCCCGCCCACCTGAGCGTGGCGGTGAGGGCAGGGATGGAGCAGAGGAAGGTGAAGGAGATGACCAGGAAGAGGAAGATGAGGAAGGCAGGCATGTGGCGGCAGGTGCTGCTACACTTCCCTGCTGACGCAAGCCCCTCCCCCTCCCACGACACGTTACCCCCCACACAGCTGCAGCCGGAAACACCTGGGGAACACACACACACACCAACACACACACACCCACACACACACACACACACACCAACACACACACACCAACACACACACACACCAACTGAAGTTGTGGAGACCTTGAACACGCCGCCCCCAAATGTCTCCCTGTTTACCAACTTAGTGGGGACTTGCGGTCCAGGTGGGCGTACCTGTCGGCCGGTGGCCTGGTCGGTGTGGTTGAGGGTGGTGCAGCCAGCGTGACAGGGGGAGTAATACATGACCCCATCAGATCCACACACTGGGCTGTAGCGCTCCCTCACACAGCTGCAGTCTGAGTTACACACCGCAGTCAGGTTTCCCTCCACCCACAGCCTGGACAGGTGGGAAACACACTTCACTGCCTCAAGGGTTTTCTACTTTCCTGTACAGGACTGAGTATAGAGGGGAGGTGAAGGGACAGGAGAGGAGATGAGGAGAAGGGAGGGAGAGGAGATAAGGAGAGAAGGGAGATGAGGAGATAAGGAGAGAGAAGGGAGGGGAGGAGATGAAGAGGGAGAAGGGAGAGGAGGAGATAAGGAGAGGGGGGAGAGGAGGAGATAAGGAGAGAGAAGGGAGGGAGGAGATGAGAGAGAAGGGGGAGGAGGAGATGAGGAGAGAGAAGGGAGAGGAGGAGATGAGGAGAAGGGAGGATAGGAGATAAGGAGAGAGAAGGGAGGGGAGGAGATGAGGAGAGGTGGGGAGGGGAGGAGATAAGGAGAGAGAAGGGAGGGGAGGAGATTGAGGAGAGGTGGGAGGGGAGGAGATGAGGAGAGAGAAGGGAGGATAGGAGATAAGGAGAGAGAAAGGAGGGGAGGAGATGAGGAGAGGGGGGGAGGGGAGGAGATGAGGAGAAACTCTTACAAATTCAACAAACTGAGTCACCTGTGTGTGGGCAGGGTGTAATTGGGGGGGTCCTGGTCCTGGTAGGGGGGGTTCTGTGGGGGTGGTAGGGGGGGTTCTGTGGGGGGTGGTAGGGCGAGGTCACCCCAGCCATGGGAACATTAGGACAGTGGATGAGGAAGATGAAGATCGCCAGCAGGCTGATCAGGGCACACATCATGCAGAAGCGGATGATGCTACGACAACGCAGTTTCATCCTCTGACGATGTAGCCCCCCAGGAAGGTGCCCCCCCACCTGCAGGTACCACCATGTACCTGGACAAGGACAAGAGGGAAACTGTAAATATAGATTATCAAAGTGACCCTGAGTCCAAATCCCCTCTCCTCACCAAACCAGGTAGCAGCCTCGGAGGCACTGAGGCTAAACTGGGACTCCAGGAACTTGGGTCCGAAGGTGGACATGCCAGCGATGAGTGTGGCCTCGGTCGCTCCAGCCAGACACAGGAACAGGAAGGGAGGGTTCTTCAACAGCAGCAGCACCGACCTGGGGGGGGGGGAGAGGGGGGGAGGAATAGGGGAACATGTTTAGAACATGACTTCTGCATGAACATACATCAAAGGACCTCCATCCTCCTACACCATTCTGTCTCCATACTGTCCAACCTGGGGATGTCCTACCTGGGGATGTCCTACCTGGGCATGTCCTACCTGGGCATGTCCTACCTGGGCATGTCCTACCTGGGGATGTCCTACCTGGGCATGTCCTACCTGGGGCATGTCCTACCTGGGGATGTCCTACCTGGGGATGTCCTACCTGGGCATGTCCTACCTGGGGATGTCCTACCTTGGCATGTCCTACCTGGGCATGTCCTACCTGGGGATGTCCTACCTGGGCATGTCCTTGACTGACTTCCCAAACTGGGGGTCGGAGGCCGTGACCTGGCTGCCATCTCTCAGCTGGTGAGCCTCTGACACACGCAGAGCCTGGTACCTCTGAGAACCTGGGGGGAGGAGAGGAGAGGAAGGGGGAGGGGAGGGAGAAAGGGGGAGGAGAGGGAAGGAGGAGAGAGGGGTGCGTGGGGTGTGATTACCTAGGTCTTCCTTCCTCACAGGTAGACTGTAGTAGTGGTGCAGATGGTAGCTTACCTGGTAGTTGCCGTGGGTAACCCAGGATGGGCAGGGCGATGAGCAGAGCTGCTGCCCCCCCTGCCAGGAAACCCACCCACCATGCCCCCACCCACAGAGGGTTCTCTGGAGTCAGCGCTGTCCTGCTCACACACATTGAAAGGACAAATGTGTTTTTAACCTCGGATTAATCGCATATATCCTCCAAACCACTAGAGGGCAGCATTGTCCTGTTATTTGTTAGCTCTGAACTTCTGTTAGTGTATGAGACAGTATCTGAAGAAATAGAATACTGAGGACCAGGGCGTCTGACCTGTGTTGTAAATCTCTGTGTCCACTGACCTGTGGTTTATCTCTGTGGTGTATCTCTGTGTGTATCTCTGTGATGTATCTCTGTGTTGACTGACCTGTGGTGAATCTCTGTGTCCACTGACCTGTGGTGAATCTCTGTGGTGTATCTCTGTGTCCACTGACCTGTGGTGAATCTCTGTGGTGTATCTCTGTGTCCACTGACCTGTGGTGTATCTCTGTGTCCACTGACCTGTGATGTATCTCTGTGGTGTATCTCTGTGTCCACTGACCTGTGGTGAATCTCTGTGTCCACTGACCTGTGGTGTATCTCTGTGGTGTATCTCTGTGTCCACTAACCTGTGGTGTATCTCTGTGGTGTATCTCTGTGTCCACTAACCTGTGGTGTATCTCTGTGTCCACTGACCTGTGGTGTATCTCTGTGGTGTATCTCTGTGTCCACTGACCTGTGGTGAATCTCTGTGTCCACTGACCTGTGATGTATCTCAGTGTCCACTAACCTGTGCTGTATCTCTGTGGTGTATCTCTGTGTCCACTAACCTGTGGTGTATCTCTGTGGTGTATCTCTGTGTCCACTGACCTGTGGTGAATCTCTGTGTCCACTGACCTGTGGTGTATCTCTGTGGTGTATCTCTGTGTCCACTAACCTGTGGTGTATCTCTGTGGTGTATCTCTGTGTCCACTGACCTGTGGTGAATCTCTGTGTCTACTGACCTGTGGTGTATCTCTGTGTTGTATCTCTGTGTCCACTAACCTGTGGTGTATCTCTGTGGTGTATCTCAGTGTCCACTGACCTGTGGTGAATCTCTGTGTCCACTAACCTGTGGTGTATCTCTGTGGTGTATCTCTGTGTCCACTGACCTGTGGTGAATCTCTGTGTCCACTGACCTGTGGTGTATCTCTGTGGTGTATCTCTGTGGTCCACTGACCTGTGGTGAATCTCTGTGTCCACTGACCTGTGGTGTATCTCTGTGGTGTATCTCTGTGTCCACTGACCTGTGGTGAATCTCTGTGTCCACTAACCTGTGGTGTATCTCTGTGGTGTATCTCTGTGTCCACTGACCTGTGGTGAATCTCTGTGTCCACTAACCTGTGGTGTATCTCTGTGTCCACTGACCTGTGGTGTATCTCTGTGGTGTATCTCTGTGTCCACTGACCTGTGGTGAATCTCTGTGTCCACTGACCTGTGGTGTATCTCTGTGGTGTATCTCTGTGTCCACTGACCTGTGGTGTATCTCTGTGTAGATGTTGAGGAAGTAGCCTCCCAGCAGGTAACCTGCAGCAGGACCCACAATGGCTGCCGTGTAGAAGATCCCTACGGGCAGAAAAACAGAACAGACTTACATCATTTCCTGTGTACCAGTTCCTGTTGCGCCTACATTGTACTTCCTGTTTGGGTAAGATGAGGAGAAGTTATTGTTTCTGTGGAGAATCATGTCAACAGGGAGGGGGGGACAAAGCTGTGATTGGCTCCCAGATCAGGTGATTGGGCGGAGCCACTGGTCCTCCGTGGTCACAGGGTGCCTGGGGGGGGGGGGGGGGGGGGGGGGGGGGGGGAGCTACAGGAGTCAGGGAGGGTCAAACTGTTAGAGTGAGGCTGGGGTATCGATCCATGTTGATGGATCAGTAGATACAGTGGTGGAGGCCTGAATACAGACCATAACTAAAACAGCTAGCGTAAACAAGACCACCACTAGCACAACCAGACCACCACTAGCACAACCAGACCACAACTAGCACAACAAGACCACCACTAGCACAGCTAGTATAAACAAGACCACCACTAGCACAGCTAGCATAAACAAGACCACCACTAGCACAGTTAGCTTAAACTAGACCACCACTAGACCACCTGTCCAGTCCTCACCTATGTAGACAGGTGCATAGCTGGACTCGACGTTCTCGTCCAGGTATGTGACCCCCAGGGTGTAGAGGGGCGTGGCTCCCATGCCGTGCAGGAGCTGCCCCAACATGAACACGTAGCGGTAGGCAGAGAGCCCGCCTCCCTCGCGGCCCAGGCAGGGACTGCTGCGATTGGCCGAGCACAGCCCCGCGCTCCTCTCTCTCGCTGACCTGATAGGGTGGCGTGGTGAAGTGCGGCAAGGCGAACACCAGCGAGCCCAGCGCCATCACCAGCACCCCCCAGCCCAGCCAGCGAGGCTTGTGCCCCGTCCCCCCAAAGTAGCTGACGAAGGCGAGGCAGACGCAGGCTGCGATGTCGTAGGAACTGGCGATCAGTCCGGCCTGGTAGCTGCGCAGGTGGAAGCGCCGCTCGATGGAGGTGACCACAGTGTTGATGAAGCCGTTCACGATCATCCCCTGCAGGAAGGACGCCACGCACAGGAAGAAGAGCATCCAGCGTGGGGTGTTGAACACCTGCACTGCCCGTGGAGCCAGCTGGCCCAGCCACACAGCTGCTCCGCCTCCTCCGGAACAAACTTTACTCCCAGGGACACATCTGGGTTAGTCTGCCCACACGGGGCGCCTGACGGTGGACTGGTCTGGCTGAGGAGGTCCCTGACTCCCCTGGAGGATGTGTCTTCGGAGGGACTTCCAGGGCTGTTTGGGTCCGAACCCAAAGGACTGCCCGCCTGGGAGTCCATGGGGCTGGGGGAGTCCAGGGAGGAGGTGGCCCTGGCCAGGGGCCAATCCTGGAGGTCCAGCAACTCCTGCTTAGAGCTGAAGGAGGCATCGCCATTCAGGAGAGTTGGCATCTGTCTGGGGGGGGGCACAGGAAATGACCTGATCTGGCTGGTCAGATGGTCTGGTGGCGTTTGTGAGGGGTGACAGAGGACGAGAGGAGGGTTAGGGGAGGAGGAGAGGAGCTGGGCTCTACAGGGAGGGAACAAGATCTGCTGCTCTGTAACCTCTGGGTAGGGTCATCCTGGAGAGGAAGAGGGGAGGACAGAGGAGATGGGAGGTAGGAGGAGAGAGGGAAGTAGTGAGGAGAGAAGAAGAGAAGAAGAGGGGAGGAGAGATGGAAGACCGAGAATAGAAAAAAGTGAAATATAGATGGAGAGAGAAAAGGCAAATGAGAGAAAAAACACAGTTAGCTTAGCTATCATCATTACAATGTTCTGTCAAACAACAAAGTAACCTGCCTCTACTGGAGGCCTGAACTCAGTAGACCCTGCTGGAGGCCCTGAACACAGTAGACCCTGCTGGAGGCCTGAACACAGTAGACTCTGCTGGAGGCCTGAACACAGTAGACTCTGCTGGAGGCCTGAACACAGTAGACCTACTGGAGGCCTGAACACAGTAGACCCTGCTGGAGGCCTGAACACAGTAGACTCTGCTGGAGGCCTGAACACAGTAGACCCTGCTGGAGGCCTGAACACAGTAGACTCTGCTGGAGGCCTGAACACAGTAGACCCTACTGGAGGCCTGAACACAGTAGACCCTGCTGGAGGCCCTGAACACAGTAGACTCTGCTGGAGGCCTGAACACAGTAGACCCTACTGGAGGCCTGAACACAGTAGACCCTGCTGGAGGCCTGAACACAGTAGACTCTGCTGGAGGCCTGAACACAGTAGACCCTGCTGGAGGCCTGAACACAGTAGACTCTGCTGGAGGCCTGAACACAGTAGACCCTACTGGAGGCCTGAACACAGTAGACCCTGCCTGGAGGCCTGAACACAGTAGACTCTGCTGGAGGCCTGAACACAGTAGACCCTACTGGAGGCCTGAACACAGTAGACCCTGCTGGAGGCCTGAACACAGTAGACTCTGCTGGAGGCCTGAACACAGTAGACTCTGCTGGAGGCCTGAACACAGTAGACCCTGCTGGAGGCCTGAACACAGTAGACCCTGCTGGAGGCCTGAACACAGTAGACTCTGCTGGAGGCCTGAACACAGTAGACTCTGCTGGAGGCCTGAACACAGTAGACCTCTGCTGGAGGCCTGAACACAGTAGACTCTGCTGGAGGCCTGAACACAGTAGACTCTGCTGGAGGCCTGAACACAGTAGACTCTGCTGGAGGCCTGAACACAGTAGACTCTGCTGGAGGCCTGAACACAGTAGACTCTGCTGGAGGCCTGAACACAGTAGACTCTGCTGGAGGCCTGAACACAGTAGACTCTGCTGGAGGCCTGAACACAGTAGACTCTGCTGGAGGCCTGAACACAGTAGACTCTGCTGGAGGCCTGAACACAGTAGACTCTGCTGGAGGCCTGAACACAGTAGACTCTGCTGGAGGCCTGAACACAGTAGACCCTGCTGGAGGTACCTGCAGGTGGGGGGGCACCTTCTTGGGGGGCTACATGGAGGTACCTGCAGGTGGGGGGGCACCTTCTTGGGGGGCTACATCATCAAGAGGATGAACCTGCGTTGTCATGGCTCCTCCCCCTACCAGGACCAGGGGCATGGCTCCTCCCCCTACCAGGACCAGGGGCATGGCTCCTCCCCCTAACAGGACCAGGGGCATGGCTCCTCCCCCTACCAGGACCAGGGGCATGGCTCCTCCCCCTAACAGGACCAGGGGCATGGCTCCTCCCCCCTACCAGGACCAGGGGCATGGCCCCTACTACCAGGACCAGGGGCATGGCTCCTCCCCCCCAGCTACACCCTGCCCACACACAGGTGACTCTCCTAGCCTCTTATCTCCTCTCTCCTCCCTATCCTCTTTCCTCCCTTCTCTTCTCCTCCTCTCTCTCTTCTCCTCTCCTCCCCTCATCTCTCTCCTCTTCTCCTCCCCTAATCTTTCTCCTCTCCTCCCCTCATTTCTCTCCTCTTCTCCTCCCCTCATCTTTCTCCTCTCCTCTCCTCATCTCTCTCCTCCCCTCATCTCTCTCCTCTTCTCCTCCCCTCATCTTTCTCCTCTCCTCCCCTCATTTCTCTCCTCTTCTCCTCCCCTCATCTTTCTCCTCTCCTCTCCTTATCTCTCTCCTCCCCTCATCTCTCCCCTCTTCTCTTCCCCTCATCTTTCTCCTCTCCCCCCCTAATTTCTCTCCTCTTCTCCTCCCTCATCTTTCTCCTCTCCTCTCCTCATCTCTCTCCTCTTCTCCTCCCCTCATCTCTCCTCTCCTCCTCCCCTCATCTTTCTCCTCTCCTCTCCTCATCTCTCTCCTCCCCTCATCTCTCTCTTCTCCTCCCCTCATCTTTCTCCTCTCCTCCCCTCATTTCTCCTCTCCTCTCCTTATCTCTCTCCTCCCCTCATCTCTCCCCTCTTCTCTTCCCCCTCATCTTTCTCCTCTCCCCCCCTAATTTCTCTCCTCTTCTCCTCCCTCATCTCTCTCCTCTTCTCCTCCCCTCATCTCTCCTCTCCTCCTCCCCTCATCTCTCACCTCTTCTCCTCCCCTCATCTCTCCTCCTCTTCTCTTCTCCTCCCCTCATCTCTCCTCCTCTTCTCTTCTCCTCCCCTCATCTCTCTCCTCTTCTCCTCCCCTCATCTCTCTCCTCTTCTCCTCCCCTCATCTCTCTCCTCTCCTCCTCCCCTCATCTCTCTCCTCCTCTCATCTCTCCTCCTCTTCTCTTCTCCTCATCTCTCATCTCTCTCCTCTTCTCCTCCCCTCATCTCTCTCCTCCTCTCATCTCTCCTCCTCTTCTCCTCTCCTCATCTCTCCTCCTCTTCTCTTCTCCTCATCTCTCATCTCTCTCCTCTCCTCCTCCCCTCATCTCTCACCTCTTCTTCTCCCCTCATCTCTCCTCCTCTTCTCTTCTCCTCCCCTCATCTCTCCTCCTCTTCTCTTCTCCTCCCCTCATCTCTCTCCTCTTCTCCTCCCCTCATCTCTCACCTCTTCTTCTCCCCTCATCTCTCCTCCTCTTCTCTTCTCCTCCCCTCATCTCTCCTCCTCTTCTCTTCTCCTCCCCTCATCTCTCTCCTCTTCTCCTCCCCTCATCTCTCTCCTCTTCTCCTCCCCTCATCTCTCTCCTCTTCTCCTCCCCTCATCTCTCTCCTCTTCTCCTCCCCTCATCTCTCTCCTCTCCTCCTCCCCTCATCTCTCTCCTCCTCTCATCTCTCCTCCTCTTCTCCTCTCCTCATCTCTCCTCCTCTTCTCTTCTCCTCATCTCTCCTCCTCTTCTCTTCTACTCCCTCTCTTACTGTGTCAAACACACCCAGGAATCCCTGCAGGGACTGACAGTTGATGTCATTTGAATATACCATCCAGCTCTGTTACTCTGCTTATCTAGCCTCAGAAATGGAAATGTTGACATGTGCAAATATGAAAGTCCTGTTGGCAGAAGGTACATGAGATCTTAACAGAGCAGGAACGCTTCACAACACTTTCATTCAGACAGTTTTATCCAAAGTGACGTACAAAAGATGTAATACAAATGTGAGTATAATCAAACCATCTTTTAATTGTGGTTCAGCAACAGCTCATCAAACAGCTCTCAAGACTCACATTTGCAACATCACAACACAACTCACAACATCCCTTAAAATAAAATTATATTTAAAACAAGTGTAGGCCAACATGTTCTTGTTTCAAAATGTTTTATCTTGAAGTACAACTGCTTTGTAGTTATAGAGGAGAGAGCAGTTGGTGTTGTTCACCTCCAGACTTCAGGGCTTTTAACCCTAACAGAGGAATCTAACTGCCACATCATATTTACCTCTCGTGTTGTTTCTATTTTGAGAAAAGTTTATGAAAATCCTCTTATCACTTTCAGCTCATCAGGAGCTACGATCTCCTTTCACAACATTAGCTAATCCTCCTCTCATCCGCTTTCCTCTCCTCCTCCTCCCTCCTCCCCCCTTTTCTCCTCTCTCTCTCCCCTCCTCCTCCCCCCTTCTCTCCTCTCTCTCTCTCCCCTCCTCCTCCCCCCTTCTCTCCTCTCTCTCTCCCCTCCTCCTCCCCCCTTCTCTCCTCTCTCTCTCTCCCCTCCTCCTCCCCCCTTCTCTCCTCTCTCTCTCCCCTCCTCCTCCCCCCTTCTCTCCTCTCTCTCCCCTTTGAATAGAGGAACCAGAAAATAGGAAGTTCATTGTGAGGTTTCTGACAGATTTGTTAAGAACTCCACATGTAGATGACTGCTCATCATCGTCATGGTGATGACATGAGCTTCCATTCCTGTGACATCGAGCCACATATATTATATGACTTATATCAAATCTGTACATTTGAAGCACACATCCTTCTGAAGGGACAGATAATGTTATAAAAAGATGATAAGGGGGGAGTCAGATGGCTCAATGGTTAAGGCATTGGCCTCATGATCGGAAGGTTGTTAGATCGAGCTCCGGCTGTGCCTACATGATGTTGTGTCCTTGGGCAAGGCACTTCACCCTACTTGCCTCAGGGAAAAAATGTCCCTGTACTTACTGTAGGTCGCTTTGGATAAAAGCGTCTGCTAAATGAATACATGTAAATAAGATGATTCTACATTGAAAGAGGGAGTGTCTTCTTAATCTGACACACCAGACCAAGCAACTGGTTACACACCATTCTGTGTACTGGATATCAGGACATATCAGATAGTGTAGAAATAATCCACCATAACTTAACAAGTATGCTTCTAAGATTCATGACCTTACAGTCTGCAGCAGTAACCTTACAGTTAAGCTTAACATGAGTAGAAAGTTCCATTGTTGAACAGTTTCCAACCGTTAACAGACTTCCGCATCAGGGAGCCAGCTGGGGCGCGCGCAGGTCGACCTCAACTACCGATGTGCGTGAAATGAACGAAGCGCGTGGCGGTGTTGCTTGACTGCACAGACACACAAAGGATTACCGTGCGTGCAGGACCCCCCCCCCCCCCCCCCCCCCCCCCTCCTCCTCCCCCATTCAATATTAAGGACCGTGGCGCGTGGATCAGGGATCATTCCGTTAGTGAGAACCTCACGCGCGCCCTGGCTGCGGGATGGCGGCAGGAGTCGTAACTGAAATAACTACTGAAATATATCACTAATCATGCGAGTAACAAGGAAACCAAACGCTTTCTGGAGAGTCATTCAGTCGATAATGTGACATTACGGCGGGTTATGAAATAGTGCTGCTTTTAACAGTTAAATTATACGGAACACTTTTGCCCACACCTCGCGGATTATCTGGGGAGCTCGAGCTGGATTAGACAGACGCAGATGTTGTTGTTCAGAACAACGAGCCTTTTGTCTGTTTATCAACCGCGATTAAAACTGCAACGGGCGGAGTAAATCATCCGTTACCGTGTAGGAATATAGAGCATGTGCGCCACACGGCTCGTGCTGTCCAGACACGCTGACGGAAGCCACAGTCCGCCCTGCGCGTGCGGCTGCTGATGCTGCTGCTGTACAGGCGCGAGAGCATCACTGATACAACCCTCTAGCCATGTGAAACGAATGATGAAATATTAAAGATCCTCACCTGTAGATATCCTGCTACCAAATGAAATATTAAAAAGACACTGTGACATTTCCAACCTGTGAAATCCTCGATATCCTTTTTATTCTCCCTCTCTCACGCGCGTGCTACTGTTTCAACGGTGATGGCGGCAGCGTCTATCGGTCGCTAAGCGCTCGTGAGTCCGCCAGTTCAAAGGATGTAATGTCGCCCAATGATCGTCCGTGTCTCGTGGCGCTGCTGCCGCTCGACCAATAACCGTTAGATGAGAGGAGCGGACGACAGATAATCAGAATGACTCAGTGGGTCCGTGTCTCCGCCGTGACTTATCTTTCCCAGGAATATAAATATAAATCATGACGAAAATATACAGTATTTCCGCGAGCGCACATAACCACGCCAGTATAAGGGCTCGAGCTGCTGCAGATGGGACGAGAACAGCCAGTAGGTGAGAGAGCAGAGCGCTCAGCCACCGCAAGCGTGAGGTTGTGAGTGGCCCCCAGTACATCCTGTATGTGACAGGCTCGCGCTCAGCACCCAGTCACATGCTTGTACCTTTATCCCGGTGTGTAAGTTTTAGAAGTCTTACATGCTCCAAATGAAGTTCTGGATTCTGGAATATTGTGTTTCTGTTGTATTGTATTTTGGGTGGTTCAGATTATACTTTGTGGTATTCTGGAGCTGTGTTTAGTTTGGGATAAGAATGTCTTTAATATGAACAATTGTTACAAAGTGTTTCCTGGAAGTGTTCGCTAGATGGCGATGTTCTACTTTTCGTGACATTTAAAAAGTCTCTTGAAAAGTTACCACGTGGTGAAATGTCTCTTAGGTTTCGTTTTCGTCGTGAAGGAGGAAGTTCCCTCATTTTGGTTGTGAAGTCTGTAAGACTAGACATGGCTGGTGCTTCATACAGGGCCGAGCTCACCTGCCAGGTGTGTCTGGACATCTTCACTGAGCCAGTCAGCCTCACCTGTGGTCACTCCTTCTGCAGGAAGTGTGTGAGCAGCTCACCTGAGCACAGGTGTCCCTCCTGCCAGGAGGTCTACCGTGCTGATCTGACCACTAACCTCACCCTGAAGAAGCTGGCAGACACGGCGAGGGACGACATCAAGAACCAGGTGAATCTGAACTTTGACATGAGAACGTTGAGTTGTACAGAATAGTAAGTGTGGTCAAAACTGGTATCAAACCAGTATGAACCAGGAAATTAGATAACTCATTAGGAGCATGTTTGGTAAGAAAAGAACGATGGGTCGTTATTTAGCACGTATAGAAAGTTAATATTCACCATTATCGAGAAACGTAACTCAACATCACCAGCCACACAGTTCATAGGCAATAAAACCACATAAAGCAAATCTTGGACCCAAATGCTAACATAGTCACGTTTCCTTAGACAGCAAAAAAACAAAGAAAAACCTTTCAAAAACAAGAAATATGTCTCTTTGCACTTCAATCTTTGCAATACATTCTCCTAAATAACAAATACTGTGTATAATTACTGTGATGAGATGTGTTATTTTCTGTAAAGCTTCTAATCAACAAGACATTATTTTATCATTCAC
This sequence comes from Protosalanx chinensis, assembly GCA_030340685.1. Lineage (NCBI taxonomy): Eukaryota > Metazoa > Chordata > Actinopteri > Osmeriformes > Salangidae > Protosalanx > Protosalanx chinensis. Next base: position 17,142,289 of record CM059320.1, on the reverse strand, counting down.
ATGTTAAATGCAATATTCTTTCTGACAATTTTACCACTTGTAGACAATTTGTAGTTGATATATGATAAAATATATGATTAAAAAATAATGTTAACTGAAAAAGCAGGTTATCCAGTGCTGACGTGGTGTTTCTCTGCATTAGGGGAGTTCCTTAATGTGTGCAGAGCATGAAGAGAAACTGAAACTGTTCTGTGAGACTGACCAGGAGCTGGTCTGTGTCATATGCAGAGACGGAGCGAAGCACGTCGGACACAAGTTTAAACCAATCAAAGAAGCGGCCCAGATCAGAAGGAATGTACAAGTGGACACTATGCAGCTTCTCATTGGTCAAAACAGAACCACTGAAGACCTGATCAAAAAGCAGGAAAGTGAGAAGACCAAACTGAAAAAGAAGACACAGCAGCTGAAGATCCAGATCAGCTGCCAGTTTGACGAGATGCAGCAGTTCCTGAAGAAGAGGCAGAAGGAGATCCAGGAGGCTCTGGAGGCAATGAACAAGGAGGCTCTGGAGGAGATGGAGGCTAATCTAGAGATGCTGAAGACCTACCTGTCTGAGGGGAGGGAGAAGGAGAACCAGATGAGGTCTCGTGGAGACGACACTGAACCTGAAGCTTTCCTGAAGTGGTGGACAGATAATATGAAAGAGCAGCAGCCCACAGCAGCTAAGATGACCCTGGTACCTGAGTGTCTCTGCTTCAGCCCGTACAGCAGCCACCTGCAGATCCTCGTGTGGAAGGAGATGCTGCAGATCATCAAACCGCTGCCTGACAAACTCGGGATGAAACCAAGTAGTCAAAATCTGATCGTCTCTGGCGATGGGCGCAGTATGTACAGCAATCCTAACCTGCCTAAACAGGACCCAGTTCAATTATATCAACAACACCGTTTACCCAACGTTTACAGACATCCAGGGTTTCATTCAGGCCAGCAAAAGTATGCTGCATTTTCCTTCGGCGCCAAATCTGTACCAAACACTAGTACTACAAGGTTTCATTCAGGCCAGCCAGACTGTGCTGTAAGCGAGCCCTTTCCTGACGGGCAGCACTACTGGGAGGTGGAGGTGGCCTGGGTGCTCTCTGGGAGGTGGGCGTGATGCACAACAACCTCATAACAGCTCTGCGGTATGACGGTCAACAGTATCTCATCAAACAGGACAACCGTACAGCTCTCCCTTCAGCCCCGGTCAAGGACGCACCTCGAAAGATTGGCGTTTACCTCAATTGTGAGGCCAGTAAGCTGTTGTTCTACAACGCAGATAATTCTACGCTGATTCATGCTCTAGAAGGTGTCATGAATAATCCAGCTCCCTACTGTGCTGTTGGTTATGATAGCGTGAGTCCAGACCCCCTGAAGATCTCCTGGTACTGAGGTCCAGACCCCCTGAAGATCTCCTGGTACTGAGGTCCAGACCCCCTGAAGATCTCCTGGTACTGAGGTCCAGACCCCCTGAAGATCTCCTGGTACTGAGGTCCAGACCCCCTGGAGGTCTCCTGGTACTGAGGTCCAGACCCCCTGAAGATCTGCTGGTACTGAGGTCCAGACCCCCTGAAGATCTGCTGGTACTGAGGTCCAGACCCCCTGGAGATCTCCTGGTACTGAGGTCCAGACCCCCTGAAGATCTGCTGGTACTGAGGTCCAGACCCCCTGAAGATCTGCTGGTACTGAGGTCCAGACCTCCTGAAGATCTCCTGGTACTGAGGTCCAGACCCCCTGAAGATCTGCTGGTACTGAGGTCCAGACCCCCTGAAGATTGATCGTTACTTGGGATTTTCTGAGGATAAATTAAGTTGGGTATAAAAAAAAAAAAAAAAGGAAAAAAAAGGAAAGGTGACACTGATATTCTTAACACAGCCATAACTAGGGTAAATACTTAAAAGCGTCCGCTAAATGAATACATGTATAAATAAACATATATGTTGCATGTCATTAGCGTGAATGAACGGGATACTGTAATGGAAATATTTACCTTCTATATAATTTTGGGGTTTTAGTAATGCTTTGTATACATAGTTAAGTGCTTTCATAAGCTCTGGTATTCAGGTGTTGTCTAGTTAGTGTGGTGGTTGTATTTGTTATGTTTAACACAGACAGTCATGTTTAAAGGGGCTTAATCAGATATTTAGTTTAATAATGTTTGTGATAACTTGCTTTATGATTAATTAAAGCTGGAAAACACATTGATCTCTACCTTCATGAATTACATTATGTGTGGGGGGAGGGGCTTACAGGAACATGTTAGTTATTAACCGGTCTGACAGGAAGTTATGGCGCTGACCACACCGGAGTCTGCTGACCACACTGGAGACGTCTGCTGACCACACTGAAGACGTCTGCTGACCACACTGGAGACGTCTGCTGACCACACTGGAGACGTCTGCTGACCACACTGGAGACGTCTGCTGACCACACTGGAGACGTCTGCTGACCACACTGGATACGTCTGCTGACCACACTGAAGACATCTGCTGACCACACTGGAGACGTCTGCTGACCACACTGGAGACGTCTGCTGACCACACTGGAGACGTCTGCTGACCACACTGGATACGTCTGCTGACCACACTGAAGACGTCTGCTGACCACACTGGAGACGTCTGCTGACCACACTGGAGACGTCTGCTGACCACACTGGAGACGTCTGCTGACCACACTGGAGACGTCTGCTGACCACACTGGAGACGTCTGCTGACCACACTGAAGACGTCTGCTGACCACACTGCGTCCTCAGGAATGGCAGATAAGCCTTCAGGTATCATCAGGTATCAGTGGGCAGGGTCTTTTGTTTTGTGGGGAAAAATAACACTTATATCTGTTTTTGGGCCAAAGTAGATGAAAGATAGATAGATAGCACTGTATAGCGTTCGTAGGGGCAGTGCAAGGTAAGCCTTCAGAAGAACTGCTCAAGCATGCCGGCTTAACAGCTGCTTAGCAGAGGAAGCTCAACCCTCGGAAATATGGAGGAAATATGTAGAAACTGAAGTTAAGAGGAGAAAAATTTATGTTGGATAAATGTAAGTTCACAGTGTAGATGGTGTCATCATTTCTCTCTCTCTCTCTCTCTCTCTATATATATATATATATAGTATGGCATGCCGTTCAGGAAATTAATCCTTTGAATATATATACAGAAACCTTGAATATATATATACAGAAACCTTGACTATATATAAAGAAACCTTGAATATATATACAGAAACCTGGAATATATATAAAGAAACCTTGAATATATAAAGAAACCTTGAATATATATATATATATATACAGAAATCTTGAATATATATACAGAAACCTTGAATATATATACAGAAACCTTGAATATATATAAAGAAACTTTGAATATATGGAATGAAACTTGACTGATGTCAGACTTCACCGCAGTGTCTGCGCTGTTATGTAACGTATGGATGTTACAGCAAAAAGTGAATGACAATGAGTTAGTCCGATTACAATCTCGATACAGCAATATTAAACTGAGGACATCAGTAACACACTGGCGAAAGCGTGTACGGCCCAAAATCACCTTGATAGCCTGCCCAATACAGTTCAACTGACAAGGAAGTTCGCTCCGTTTTTAATCGTGGCAGATCTACTACAACAGGCAGCTGTTTATCAGGCCAACCTCAGCATGTCTTCAGCCTCACAGGAGAGCCCCACAACACCCCGTGTACAATCTCCACCCGTTAACTTTATATCGTTTTCAGGTGATTTGATAAAGGCTAAACACAGTGAATGGCCGTGCGTAGTGGCACTGCGCTCTGACGCGGCACTTCTCCGGGGCACTCCTGAGAAGTGGAGGGCATGCTCAGGTTGGCCCGATAGGCAGCTGCCTGGGCTGTTGGTCTGCCACGGTTAAAAATGTAACGAACCTCTTCGTCAGAAGAATGGGCAGGGTATTGGGAGGATTTTGACAGGCATTCGCCAGTGTATTTATCATTTGTTCATTGTTTAAAATTGCTGCAACTAGATTGCGTGCGGCCTGACTCATTGTCTCTTATACACTGTACACAAGATGGCCGCAGGCGCTGGCGCGAAGTGGAAGGGTTTCTGTATATATATATATTCAGGGTTTCTGTGTATATATATATATATATATATTCAGTTTTTCTGTATATATATTCAGGTTTTCTGTATATATATATATTCAGGGTTTCTGTATATATATATTCAAGGTTTCTGTATATATATTCAAGCTTTCTTTATATATATTCGAGGTTTCTGTATATATTCAAGGTTTCTGTATATATATTCGAGGGTATTGTATATATTTTCAAGGTTTCTGTATATATATTCAAGCTTTCTTTATATATATATATATATATATATATATATATATATTCAAGATTTCTTTATATATATTCAAGGTTTCTTTATATATAGTCAAGGTTTCTGTATATATATTCAAGTTTTCTGTATATATATTCAAGGTTTCTGTATATATATTCAAGATTTATGTGTATATATTCAAAGGATTAATTTCCTGAACGGCATGCCATAATATAGATAGATAGATAGATTAGATGACCCTTTATTTGTCTTCCAGGGTGTGGAAATAGCAGTTCACATACATATAAATCAAGTGGGATCAGTCTTGTGCACTGTGTGCACACACATAAAATCAAACACACATAGATAAACACACACAGTGGACATGTACGTCCCAAAGTGATGAGTTGACTGTAGGTTACGAACACACTAGCCTGCAGCTAAGGCCTACTGTAATTAGTCATGCTGGTCGATATCCCAGATCTGATCCCAGGTCTGATCTGAGTTCAGCCACTGCAGGACAAACACCCATCTTAACGCTGACTCTGCATCCCAGATCTGATCTGAGTTCAGCCACTGCAGGACAAACACCCATCTTAACGCTGACTCTGCATCCCAGATCTGATCTGAGTTCAGCCACTGCAGGACAAACACCCATCTTAACCCTGACTCTGCATGGCTGTGTGGCCGTGTGTTCAGTGAGAGGTGGAATGTGTCTGTGTGTCTCTGAGGGAGTTTGTGTGTCAGTGAGTTAGAGTTTAAATGTGTGTGTGTGTGTGTCTGAGTGAGTTAGAGTTTAAATGTGTGTGTGTGTGTGTCTGAGTGAGTTAGAGTTTAAATGTGTGTGTGCGTGTGTCTGAGTGAGTTAGAGTTTGAATGTATGTACATTGGTCTAGGCACATTGGTTCCGTTATTGTTATTTGTTATAAGGAGACACACCCAGTATCAATACTGATCAATACTCAGTCTGCTGTAAACATGCATGTGTTTGTGTGTGTGTGTGTGTCAGTGTGTGTGTGTGTCAGTGTGTGTGTGTGAACAGGGAGAGCCCCTGGATTTATGCCGAATGACTTGATTACTGAAGTGTTTCCAGAATTAGGATCCAGTTTCCTCCCCTGTGTCTCTACCCTCTGGTCTCTCTTTCTCTGGTCTCTCCTCTCTCTCTCTAGTGTCTTTCTGTCTCTCCTCTCTCTCTAACCCTCTCTCTTTCCCTCTCCCCCCCTCTCCCTCTCTCCATTTCTGTCTATCTACACACGCACACACACGCACACACACATTTACAGCAGTAATGTTACAATTCAGACCACACTTAAGTGTGGGCCCAGTTTGACAGAGCCAAATCACACAACCGCCACATTTTATTGTTGAAATATAAAGTGTATTTTAGTCCTTGTTATTCAAAATGTGTTGATGGTTAACTATTTACATCTTACTTTTCTTTCCTCTCACCCCCCCCTCCCCCAACCACACACAAAACAACTTCAGCAGTTTGAGAACTTCAGGAATTCTTTATTGATGACGAGTTGAGTTGAAGACAGAGACGAACCTGGCTTTATTGAAGTCACACACTCACGCACGTTCAAGCAATCACACACACACGCTCACACACACACGCTCACACACACACACACACACTGCCAGGAGAGAGGCATACATGAATCACTTTTAATATCCACACGTCTCTCCATGTTTAAGAAGTAGTTCTCAGGCCCAGGCAGCAGGTGGGACAGATGCTTCAGGACAGGAGGATCAATGCACAGCTACAGCTGGTTGAAGGGGATCAGTGCACAGCTACAGCTGGTTGAAGGGGATCAGTGCACAGCTACAGCTGGTTGAAGGGGATCAGTGCACAGCTACAGCTGGTTGAAGGGGATCAGTGCACAGCTACAGCTGGTTGAAGGGGATCAGTGCACAGCTACAGCTGGTTGAAGGGGATCAGTGCACAGCTACAGCTGGTTGAAGGGGATCAGTGCACAGCTACAGCTGGTTGAAGGGGATCAGTGCACAGCTACAGCTGGTTGAAGGGGATCAGTGCACAGCTACAGCTGGTTGAAGGGGATCAGTGCACAGCTACAGCTGGTTGAAGGGGATCAGTGCACAGCTACAGCTGGTTGAAGGGGATCAGTGCACAGCTACAGCTGGTTGAAGGGGATCAGTGCACAGCTACAGCTGGTTGAAGGGGACCAAATCCATCCAACAGCCGATTTGGTTCCATTTGACCAGCTTTAGCAAAGCATTCTGGGGGATGTATTTGGGTGAGGCGCAGGGTGGATGAGGAGGGGACCTGGAGAAGAGGGAAAACAGTCGATGAAGTGCATCATATCCATAACAGACCCCCACCCCCCACCACACCTCAGCATGCACAGGGAGGGAGGGGGGGAGAGAGTGAGGGAGAGTGTGTGTGTGTGTGTGTGTGTGTGAGAGAGAGAGAGTGTGAGCGAGAAAGTGTGTGAGGGAGAGTGTGTGAGAGAGAGTGAGTGTGAGGGAGAGTGTGTGAGAGAGTGTGTGTGTGTGTGAGTGTGTGAGAGAGAGAGTGTGTGTGTGAGGGAGAGTGTGTAAGAGAAGTGTGCGTGTGTGCTACAGTAGATAGTGCTGAGTGCTATTCTAGGAGCAACTCATCTTGCATCCTGGCCTGAGTTTATTATATTATGACTCTCCTGCCTTCACCCTCACCCCTATCTCTTACCCCCTCCCCCATCTCACCCCTTCCCTCTGTCTTCCCTCCCCCCCTCTTTCTCCTTATCTGGACTGTTTCACCAAGCCTCTTGGGCATCGCAAACACACTCACACACCCGCATGTATTCCAGTTGTTAACCCACAGTCATTAAAGTGGATCATTCCTTTCTCCTCTGGGTGTTTATATACACCAGCAGTGCCATGATGAAGCTAGCTAACCTGCTAGCTAACCTGCAAGCTAACCTGCTAGATAACCTGCTAGCTAACCTGTTAGCTAACCTGCTAGCTAACCTGCAAGCTAACCTACTAGCTAACCTGCTAGCTAACCTGCTAGCTGGCCTGCTAACGGAAGTAGCCGGCTTATAGAAGTAGCTACCTAGACCCGTAGTTTTTACACTAACTTATAAAGTTCCTGCACGTCTGTGTTCAGTTGAAATTCATTAATAATTGTACCATTATTCTTCCTGAAAATGTGTTATAATGATACTGAATGATTTAAATTAACACCTTAAGAGAAAGGGAGTAACATGATAAACAGTTAAACATGTTTTAAAGTGTCATAAAAAAGTTTGTGTAAAGATTACTCTTAAATTTGTTAAGAAATAACATTCTAATTGTTAGAGTATAATTGTATAAGTGTTAGAGTGTTATTTCTATGAGTGTTATAAGTTAGAGTGTTATTTTTATGAGTGTTATTTTTATGAGTGTTATTTTTATGAGTGTTATTTTTAATGAGTGTTATAAGTTAGTTAGTTCTGAGTGTTATTTTTACAAATATTTAACATAGTAACACTATCCCTTGTTCTCTCTTCAGTGGCCAAAATGACCTGAAACTCTGTTTAACACACACAGTTATTTACACACACAGTTATCTACACACAGTTATCTACACACACAGTTATCTACACACACAGTTATCTACACACACAGTTATCTACACACACAGTTATCTACACACAGTTATCTACACACACAGTTATCTACACATACAGTTATCTCTACACACAGTTATCTACACACACAGTTTATCTACACACACAGTTTATCTACACACACAGTTTATCTACGCTTAGATTGTATCTGCTTGATTCAACTCAGTCAAAACTAAGTATTTTTAATGTGCAGCATGGCCAGATGCTAGATTAAATTACCAGCTAATCTGTTTAAACCTGCTAGCTATAAACTGCGGGCTAACCTGCTAGCTAATCTGCTACCTGGCCTGCTACAACCTGCTATCTGACCTGTGGTCTGCCTGTCAGCCTTGTCTGCTGTGTGATTATCTATGTTCATTAGCTACCCCCATTATGTGAGGCAAGGGCAGAGGTTTGGTGGGGACACCCCCTCCACTCTTTACCCTTTGCTTAGCAGCAGAAAGGAATTCGCTAAAATGTTGGTGGGGGACAATTTTGTGATCTTCAAATATTGGTCCCCCCCTAAATCCCCACCCAAGATGTGAGGCCTCTTCCAGCAGTGGACCCTAACCCTAACTCTGTACGCAGTGCAGGACCAACCCTAACTCTGCGTATGCAGTGCAGGACCCTAACCCTAACTCTGTACGCAGTGCAAGACCCTAACCCTAACTCTGCGTATGCAGTGCAGGACCCTAACCCTAACTCTGTATGCAGTGCAGGACCCTAACCCTAACTCTGTACGCAGTGCAGGACCCTAACCCTAACTCTGTACGCAGTGCAGGACCCTAACCCTAACTCTGTACGCAGTGCAGGAGAAGAGATAATCAAGGATGGGCAAACCAAGAAGACTAGGGTGTTGGGAGTAGGGTCACTCCCTCCCTCTCTCCTCCCTCATCTCCCTATGTGGCCTGGTCTCCCCAGTAGAGATGCATTGTAATTATAGCACTTCATCTCCTTGATTTTGATTTTATTTCGGAATGATTTAATCCCCAAATAAAAAATTTTTCTTAAGCTTTTAATCGAAGAGAAACACCCTTTAAAAAATCGATAGCTATTTAGATTATTTATTTAATTATTTCCTTTATGGTTCCCCCCCCCCCCCCCCAGTGTCATGTGTGTGTTCTCTGCAATCACATAAATTGTTTGAACTGAGTTAACTAAATAGTGTGTGCAACAAAGAAAATAATGTAAAATGTTTAATGTTTTGGAAATAAATCTATAAATAAATTTCAGTTTAATTAATCAAATATATATATATATATTTTTGGATACATATTGTATTTCCAGCTGAACGTATCGTTACACTCTTATACTCTTTTTATGTAGTTGTAACACGGAGTCAGGTGGCTCAGTGGTTAAAGGCGTTGGGCTGATGATCGTTGGCTGATTGAGAGTTCGATTCCCGGCTGTTTCGGGTTGTCGAAATGACTAAAATGTAAATGTATCACAGAACACAGCTTTCTAACCTCCTCAACCCTCCCTCTCTATGCATCTCTATGGATATCTGTCTCCCCCCCCTCTCTACCCCTCCATCTCTACCCCTCCATCTCTGTCCTAAACCATCTGCACTTGGAGGAGCTGTCCTGGGGATATTCTCATCTTGGGGTCCAATAAAGCAGAATCCTGGTAACCTAACCCCTGTCTGGCACCAACACACCTCCTCCTCTCCTGGCTCCTTCACTCTCCTCCCTCCTCTCTCTCATCTCCTCAGTTCCTCTCTCTCCAATCTGACCATTGTATCCATTAGTAAGCATTTGCTCACTGCACCATTTACTGGAAACTGCTGTGCATGTATGTATGTGTGTGTGTGTTCACTGTGTTTGTGTTTCCATGCTGTAACAGTAGAAGTGTCACCTACTGTGTCCTGTGCAGGAGTGGACAGGGAGAGGAGAGATCTTAACTGCTATGTTGCAGTATTGCTACATGTTGCTGCTCTGCTAACATGTTCATGCACGTGAGTGAGAGTACACAACTGTTGGAACGCTCACCAATACACACTCTGCCACTATCATCTTCACAGTTATCACCACTTTCATCTCCACAGTTATCACCACTATCAGTGTGTGTGTGTGTGTGTGTGTGTCTGTGTGTGTGTGTGTGTCCTTGACAGTTATCACCACTATCATCTCCACAGTTATCACCATTATCTCCACTATCATCTCCACAGTTATCACCATTATCATCTCCACAGTTATCACCATTATCATCTCCACAGTTATCTCCACTATCATCTCCACAATTATCTGCATTATCATCTCCACAGGCATCACCATTATCATATCCACAGTTATCACCATTATCATCTCCACAGTTATCACCATTATTATATCCACAGTTATCACCATTATCATCTCCACAGTTATCTCCACTATCATATCCACAGTTATCACCATTATCATCTCCACAGTTATCACCATTATCATCTACACAGTTATCTCCACTATCATATCCACAGTTATCACCATTATCATCTCCACAGTTATCTACACTATCATATCCACAGTTATCACCATTATCATATCCACAGTTATCACCATTATCATCTCCACAGTTATCACCACTATCATCTCCACAGTTATCTCCACTATCATATCCACGGTTATCACCATTATCATCTCCACAGTTATCTACACTATCATATCCACAGTTATCACCATTATCATCTCCACAGTTATCACCACTATCATCCCCACAGTTATCTCCACTATCATATCCACAGTTATCACCATTATCATCTCCACAGTTATCACCACTATCATCTCCACAGTTATCTCCACTATCATATCCACAGTTTTCACCATTATTATCTCCACAGTTATCACCACTATCATCTCCACAGTTATCTCCACTATCATATCCACAGTTATCACCATTATCATCTCCACAGTTATCACCACTATCATCTCCACAGTTATCTCCACTATCATATCCACAGTTATCACCATTATCATCTCCACAGTTCCCATGGACGTGTGCCGTGTGCATCCAGGCGTGGTGCTCAGTCCTACCTGGGGATACATACTTCTTTACATTCCACAGTAGCTGTTGTTCGTATGGGCATATAAAGAAGTACGTCACCCAAGCAGGCCCCAGTCTTCATGGATCTGACCCCACACTGACCCCACACCAACCCCACACTGACCCCACACCAGCAACACCAACCCCACACTGACCCCACACAAACCCCACACTGACCCCCACACCAGCAACACCAGCAACACCAGCCTCACACTGACCCCACATTGACCCCACACAAGCCCCACACTGACCCCACACAAGCCCCACACTTGACCCCACACTGACCCCCACACAAGCCCCACACTGACCCCACACTAACCTCACACAAGCCCCACACTAGCAACACAAGCCCCACTGACCCCACACAAGCCCCACACTAGCAACACAAGCCCCACTGACCCCACACAAGCCCCACACTGACCCCATACTCTCGCACACACTCTCATACACATTCAGACTCACACACACAGACACTCACACACAATCACACACTCTCACACACACATGACTTACCTTGAGTCATGCTCAAGCAGCAGAAAAATGTCAAAGGAGATGGAGAGAGTCTGACCCAGCCATTGTAGTTAAGGAGAACTCCCCAGCCTTCCTCAGGATAATGTAGTTAAGGAGAACTCCCCAGCCTTCCTCAGGATAATGTAGTTAAGGAGAACTCCCCAGCCTTCCTCAGGATAATGTAGTTAAGGAGAACTCCCCAGCCTTCCTCAGGATAATGTAGTTAAGGAGAACTCCCCAGCCTTCCTCAAGATAATGTAATTAAGGAGAACTCCCCAGCCTTCCTCAAGATAATGTAGTTAAGGAGAACTCCCCAGTCTTCCTCAGGATAATGCACCAACATGAGGAAACAGCTCTGCTGGTCCAGGAGAGGGAGAAGAGAGGAAGAGGTGAAGGAAGTGCAAATCCTGGGATGAAATGTCCCAGGTGCTACCTCTGCAGTTTCTCTCTCTCTCTTTCCACCTCTCTCTCTCCCTCTTTGCCTGTATCTACCTCTCTCTCCTTCCCTCTACCTCTCTCTCCCTGTATCTACCTCTCTCTCCCTGTATCTCTCCCAGTATATCTCTCTCCCCTTCTCTTTCTCTCCCCCTCTCACTCCCTAACAGCGACCCTTCCATCTCTTACCCCCCCTTTCTTTCTTACTCAGTTAATCTCTCTCTCACCGCTCTCTGTTTCATCTTTTCTCTCTCTTTCCATCGAAAACTTTTACTCTGCTGTCCTGCTCTTTTCCACTTCTTTTTCCCCCCATCTCTCCTCCCCTCTCCATCTCTCCTCCCCTCTCTCTCCCCATCTCTCCTCCCCTCTCTCTCCCCATCTCTCCTCCCCCTCTCTCTCTCCATCTCTCCTCCCCTCTCTCTCTCCATCTCTCCTCCCCTCTCTCTCTTTCAATCTCCTCCCCTCTCCATCTCTCCTCCCCTCTCTCCTCCCCTCCCTCTCCATCTCTCCTCCCCTCTCCATCTCTCCTCCCCTCCCTCTCCATCTCTCCCCCCCCTCTCTCCATCTCTCCTCCCCTCTCTCTCTCCATCTCTCCTCCCCTCCCTCTCCATCTCTCCTCCCCTCTCTCCTTCCTGTCGCTTCAGATCAATACCAATTTATAGGCAAATGCACAAAGGCTGACTCGTGCTTTCAATGAATTGAACCATTGCTAGTGTCAGTCTCCTAATGAAGACCATGTAGAGGGTGTGTGTCCTGTGTGTGTGTGTGTGTGTGTCTCTCTCTGTGTGTGTGTGTCTGTGTGTGTGTGTCCTTGATTCCACTAGATTTCCATCTGACACTGAGAATGTTTGAAGTGTGATAGAGACAAATGAGAATTAGAGAGTGGATGGGGGGGGGGGACAGAAGGTGAGAAACAGAAAACAAGAAAGGGAGAGAGTGGGGGGGGGAGAGTGGGGGGGAGGGGAGAGTAGGGGGGAGAGAGTGGGGGGGAGAGAGTGGGGGGGAGGGAGGAGAGTAGGGGGGAGAGAGTGGGGGGGAGAGAGTGGGGGGGGGAGGGAGAGTAGGGGGGAGAGAGTGGGGGGGAGAGAGTGGGGGGGAGGGAGAGTAGGGGGGAGAGAGAGAGGGGGAGAGAGTGGGGGGGAGAGACAGTAGGGGGGAGAGAGAGTGGGGGAAGGAGAGTGGGGGGGAGGGAGGAGAGAGTGGGGGGAGAGAGAGTGGGGGGGGAGAGAGAGTGGGGGGGAGGGAGAGAGAGTGGGGGGGAGGAGAGAGAGTGGGGGGAAAGAGAGGTGGGGGGTGGAGGGAGAGAGAGTGGGGGGGTGGGTGGAGAGGGAGAGAGGGGGGGAGAGAGAGTGGGGGGGTGGGTGGGAGAGGGATAGAGTGGGGGGGGAGTGGGTGGGAGAGGGAGAGAGAGTGGGGGGGGAGTGGGTGGGAGAGGGAGAGAGAGAGAGAGAGGGGGGGGAGAGAGAGAGAGTGGGGGGGGAGTGGGGTGGGAGAGGGAGAGAGAGAGAGGGGGGGGGGGGAGGTGGGTGGAGGGAGATGCCTATCAAACAGCTGAATGTCTAATCTTGGCTCCTATAGGCCCACCACTGTCACCTGACACCTTGGACTCTGACAGGAAGCTGTCACAGGGACAGACAGCTGACCAGCATGCTCTCTCTCTTTTACCTCTTCCTTTCTCTCTCAAACTCACTCCCTTCCTCACTCTCTCAACTCTGTTTCTCCCCCCTCTCTCTGTCTGCAGAGTGAAATCTATAGATAGTCATGGTAGGCCGCCCTCCTGACACACACACTCACACACATTCTCCCTCCCTCTGCTGACAGCAGACATCCTGCCTTTCTGGGTTACCCAGAGTGCACCTGTCCTTCTGTGTTCAATCTCTAGCCTGTCACACTAGAGGCCAGACCTCTACACAGCCCCCTTACAGCCTCTAAGTCACTCACACCACCAGCCTCTAAATAACCTTCACTCAACCTCTATACAGCTGCAAAGTAGCCTCCAAATAACCTCTAAAGAGCCTCTCAGTAGCCTCCAAATAACCTCTAAAGAGCCCTCAGTAGCCTCCAAATAACCTCTAAACAGCCTCTCAGTAGCCTCCAAATAACCTCTAAACAGCCTCTCAGTAGCCTCCAAATAACCTCTAAACAGCCTCTCAGTAGCCTCCAAAAAAACCTCTAAACAGCCTCTCAGTAGCCTCTCACCAGTTACTATGCAGTAGATATCTTACACTTTTTACCAGCCTCTAAACAGCCTTATAACCCTTCAAACCTGTTTCAAGTGAATGAAGATTTACATGAAAAAGGATTTAACATTTAAATATGTTATGATAATTGACCTTTGATAGTTAGCGCACTCACACAAATACACACACACTCTCACACACACTGTCACACACGTGGGACGTTATCCTACCCCAGTGTCCAGACATGTGCTGGAGGTAGCTGATTCTCTCACACACTCTGTCTCTCACACACTCTGTCTCTCACACACTCTGTCTCTCACACACTCTGTCTCTCACACACTCTGTCTCTCACACACTCTGTCTCTCACACACTCTGTCTCTCACACACTCTGTCTCTCACACACTCTGTCTCTCACACACTCTGTCTCTCACACACTCTGTCTCTCACACACTCTGTCTCTCACACACTCTGTCTCTCACACACTCTGTCTCTCACA
>CM059320.1:17115299-17122799 GCA_030340685.1 Protosalanx chinensis | reverse complement strand
CTCTCTCTGAACACTGCCTGTCTCTCTCTTTGAACACTGTCTCTCTCTCTGAACACTACCTGTCTCCCTCTCTGAACACTGTCTCTCTCTCTGAACACTGTCTCTCTCTCTGAACACTGTCTGTCTCTCACTCTGAACCCTACCTGTCTCTCTCTCTGAACACTGTCCCTCTCTGAACACTGCCTGTCTCTCTCTCTCTGTACACTGTCTCTCTCTCTGAACACTGCCTGTCTCTCTCTGAACCACTGCCTGTCTGTCTGAACACTACCTCTCTGAACATCGTCTCACCCCCCCTGCACTGCAGCAAGGTCACACAACGGATTATGCTGAACAGACATTTCTCTCTCTCTCTCTCTCTCTCTCTCTCTTTCTCTCTCTCTCTCTCTCTCTCTCTATCTCCCTCTTTCTCTCTCTCTCCCTCTCTCTCTCTCTCTCTCCGTCTCTCTCTGACAGGTCACTACAGGACAGGTTAACCCTGCAGACAGACAGGTCACTACAGGACGGGTTAACCCTGCAGACAGACAGGTCACTACAGGACAGGTTAACCCTGCAGACAGACAGGTCACTACAGGACAGGTTAACCCTGCAGACAGACAGGTCACTACAGGACAGGTTAACCCTGCAGACAGACAGGTCACTACAGGACAGGTTAACCCTGCAGACAGACAGGTCACTACAGGACAGGTTAACCCTGCAGACAGACAGGTCACTACAGGACAGGTTAACCCTGCAGACAGACAGGTCACTACAGGACAGGTTAACCCTGCAGACAGACAGGTCACTACAGGACAGGTTAACCCTGCAGAAAGACAGGTCACTACAGGACAGGTTAACCCTGCAGACAGACAGGTTTAAAAGGTATTGTTGTTATAGAGTTATCAGGGATGTAGTAACTTAAAGAAATGCCCCGGTAACATCAGAGATCAAGGGTAAAAACTCTACGCTACTTACAAACACACACTGGCATTAGATGGTACTTAAGAGTGTGTGTGTGTGTGTGTGTGTGTGTACACACACAGAAAAAGTCTTAAGTCTTAAGCTGTATCAATCAATTGCCTATTCTAATCAGTCTTGAGGTATGTTTGTGTGTATAGTACACAGTACAGTATATACATAATGTGTGTCTGTATAGGTCTGTGATATTTACACATAGTCATTTAGCTTACAGCAAGCACAGGGACATTCCCCCCTTAGGCAAGTAGGGTGAAGTGCCTTGCCCAAACACACAACACCATGTAGCCACAGCCGGGAATCGAACTTGTAATTGTAAGCAACCTTGTAATTGGGTATGCATGTTTGTCTCTGTGAGTGTGTGTATTAATGAGTGAGTGTGTGTATTAATGTGTGAGTGTGTGTATGAGTGTGTGTATTAATGTGTGAGTGTGTGTATTAATGAGTGAGTGTGTGTGTACCTAACCCTGAAGGACAAGCTGGTCTTTGACAGGTTTCATTGTGTGATGTCATCAACCCTTTCCATTTAATCTCTGTTTGTTTTTGCACATTTCTCACTTCCTTTCTCCCCCTCTCTCTCCCTCCTCCCTCTCTCTCCCCCTCTTCTCTCCCTCCTCCCTCTCTCTTTCTCCCCTCCCCCCTCTCTCTCTCCCTCTTCTCTCCCTCCTTCCTCTCTCTTTCTCCCTCCCCCTCTCTCTCTCCCCCTCTTCTCTCCCTCCTCTCTCTCTCCCTCTCTCTCCCCCTCTTCTCTCCCTCTCCCTCTCTCTCCCCCCTCTCTCTCTCCCTCCCTCTCCATGCCCTCTGCATGGCTTTCTTGCTGTCTTTTCTCAGGAGGGGCAGAAAGGGTGATCCCACAATCCCTCTTTCCTGGGTTGTAAGGTGAGTGGAGAGAGAGGATGGATGGAGGCAGGGAGGGGTAGATGGATGGAGGCAGGGAGGGGTAGAGGAATGGAGGCAGGGAGGGGTAGAGGGATGGAGGCAGGGAGGGGTAGAGGGGTTGTTAGCTGAGCGTCCTTCAGAAGGTGTTTTCTCCTCTTTGAGTCAGCAAAATTCAGCTGGGAGGAGGAGGGTTAATGGAGTCTGCTCATGTAGACACTTTTACCGAACACGGTACACACACACATAGAAACACACACAAACAGAGATGCATGTACACACACACACACACACACACACAAGAACAGCAGTGATCAGCTAAAATATGAGTGTCCCCTCCACAAGGGGGGTGTGAGGTAAGGGTGCCCAAAAGGGACAATAAGGACTAAGAGCTCATGAATCACAGACTGCTGTTTCCAAACATACAGATGGAACAATCTCTTAATGAAATTATAAAGCTGCTCATCCACTAATTACATCAGCACAAGGTTACAGACACTTAGCTTAAGGATGGACAGACAGACAGGCTGGTAGACACACAGGTAGACAGGCAGATAGACAGGCAGGGCTACAAGCTCTGTATATATGTAAGAAATATGTGTGTGTGTGTGTGTCCTCTTTCCAGGCCAGTTAGGTATTAAAGAAAAGATCAGAAGTCCAGGAGCAGGGTTAGAATCAGGACTAAGGTAAGAATCAGGACCAACCACTATCCTGCTCCTCCTCTCCTGCTCCTCCTCTCCTGCTCCTCCTCTTCTGCTCCTCCTAAACCTCTTTTAGCATAACTGGTAGTGGTGTGTAATTGGAGACAAGCTGTTTAGGAAAGAGAAGGAAGAGAATTAAGAGGATTAGGTTTACCACGCATGACCAACACCCACAGGATGACAAATAATAGTAATAAAAATAATAATAATGATTATAAATAATAATAGTGGGAAAAGTTTTTTAGAGAGAAATAATTATTGGAGGTAGAGATTCTGGGGACCTTTCTGAAAAAGGGGGGAGGGGGTTCCGCCCAGGTTGGTGGGATTGCAACTCTGCTTTTAAATTTCACAAGAAAGAGCCTCTGAATAATCTCTCCTCTCAGGACTTTAATAAGAGTGGAGGGAGCCTCCATTTGGTCTATGGCTCTGGAGTAAATTCGGTCATACTGAATGAGCTGTGATTGGATGATCCCCCTGAAGGTGTGCTGGGGGAGGTAACTACTCCTATGCAGGGGAGGGTGCGTGTCATTGGGTTTGAAGAACATCCTCGTGACCAGTGTCCCTGTCAGGAGAAAGTGGAAGTCCTCCCCCTTCATCCACCTCCACATCCAGGAAGTTCTCTGTGGTCATGTGGATTGTTTCCTTTAAGTGGATGGACGGTAATGGACATTTAATTGTTGGATCCATTCCTGTTAATCCTCAAGGGAGTGAGTCCAGACCCCCTGGATGTCATCCAAGTACCTCAAGTACTGGATAGTTTGTTTATGGGAGGTGGAGGGTTAGTTTAGGGGAGGTGGAAGATGGTCTCTTCCCAGTCATATGGGTATTGGCAGAGGATGGAGCTAAACTCTTTCCCATGGCCTTGCCCTTAAGCTGTAAGAACCACTTAGTGTCGAATGGGAAGTCGTTCCTCATGCAGCTGAGGTGTAGAAGGTGTAGGAGGTTTAGGAGGTTTAGGAGGTGTAGGAGGTGTTTGATGTGTAGGAGGTTTAGGAGGTGTTTGATGTGTAGGAGGTTTAGGAGGTGTAGGAGGTGTATGAGGTGTAGAAGGTGTAGGAGGTTTAGGAGGTTTAGGAGGTGTAGGAGGTGTAGGAGGTGTAGGAGCCGATGAGGTGTAGGAGGTTTAGGAGGTGTAGGAGGTGTAGGAGGTGTAGGAGGTGTAGGAGGTTTAGGAGGTTTAAGAGGTGTAGGAGGTGTAGGAGGTGTAGGAGGTTTAGGATGTTTAGGAGGTGTAAGAGGTGTAGGAGGTGTAGGAGGTGTAGGAGCCGATGAGGTGTAGGAGGTGTATGAGGTGTAGGAGGTGTAGGAGCCGATGAGGTGTAGGAGGTGTATGAGGTGTAGGAGGTGTAGGAGGTGTAGGAGGTGTAGGAGGTGTAGGAGCCGATGAGGTGTAGGAGGTGTATGAGGTGTAGGAGGTTTAGGAGGTGTAGGAGGTGTAGGAGGTGTAGGAGGTGTAGGAGGTGTAGGAGGTGTAGGAGGTTTAGGACGTGTATGAGGTTTAGGAGGTGTAGGAGGTTTAGGAGGTGTAGGAGGTGTAGGAGGTGTAGGAGGTGTAGGAGGTGTACGAGGTGTAGGAGGTGTAGGAGGTTTAGGAGGTGTAGGAGGTGTATGAGGTGTAGGAGGTGTTTGATGTGTAGGAGGTTTAGGAGGTGTAGGAGGTGTATGAGGTGTAGAAGGTGTAGGAGGTTTAGGAGGTTTAGGAGGTGTAGGAGGTGTTTGATGTGTAGGAGGTTTAGGAGGTGTTTGATGTGTAGGAGGTTTAGGAGGTGTAGGAGGTGTATGAGGTGTAGAAGGTGTAGGAGTTTTAGGAGGTTTAGGAGGTGTAGGAGGTGTAGGAGGTGTAGGAGCCGATGAGGTGTAGGAGGTTTAGGAGGTGTAGGAGGTGTAGGAGGTGTAGAGGTGTAGGAGGTGTAGGAGGTTTAGGAGGTTTAAGAGGTGTAGGAGGTGTAGGAGGTGTAAGAGGTGTAGGAGGTGTAGGAGGTGTAGGAGGTGTAGGAGGTGTAGGAGGTGAAGGAGGTGTAGGAGGTGTAGGAGGTTTAGGAGGTGTAGGAGGTGTAAGAGGTGTAGGAGGTGAAGGAGGTGTAGGAGGTTTAGGAGGTGTAGGTGGTGTAGGAGGTGTAAGAGGTGTAGGAGGTGAAGGAGGTGTAGGAGGTGTAGGATGTGTAGGAGGTGTAGGAGGTTTAGGAGGTGTAGGTGGTGTAGGAGGTGTAAGAGGTGTAGGAGGTGAAGGAGGTGTAGGAGGTGTAGGTGGTGTAGGAGGTGTAAGAGGTGTAAGAGGTGAAGGAGGTGTAGGAGGTGTAGGTGGTGTAGGAGGTGTAAGAGGTGTAGGAGGTGAAGGAGGTGTAGGAGGTGTAGGGGTTGTAGGAGGTGTAAGAGGTGTAGGAGGTGTAGGAGGTGTAGGAGGGTGTAGGAGGTATAGGAGGTTTAGGAGGTGTAGGAGGTGTAGGTTGGTGTAGGAGGTTGTAAGAGGTGTAGGAGGTGAAGAAGGTGTAGGAGGTGTAGGAGGTGTAGGAGGTGTAGGAGGTTTAGGAGGTGTAGGAGGTGTAGGAGGTGTAGGAGGTTTAGGAGGTGTAGGAGGTTTAGGAGGTGTAGGAGGTGTAGGAGGTGTAGGAGGTGTAGGAGGTGTAGGAGGTGAAGGAGGTGTAGGAGGTTTAGGAGGTGTAGGAGGTGTAGGAGGTTTAGGAGGTGAAGGAGGTGTAGGAGGTGTAGGAGGTGTAGGAGGTGTATGAGGTGTAGGAGGTGTAGGAGGTGTATGAGGTGTAGGAGGTGTATGAGATTTAGGAGGTGTAGGAGGTTTAGGAGGTGTAGGAGGTGTAGGAGGTGTAGGAGGTGTAGGAGGTGTAAGAGGTGTAGGAGGTTTAGGAGGTGTAGGAGGTGTAGGAGGTTTAGGAGGTGTAGGAGGTGTAGGAGGTGTAGGAGGTGTAGGAGGTGTAGGAGGTGTAGGAGGTGGGATGCTATCTGCTATCTTTTGCTACCACAGTCCGGGACATTAGGCCTCCCTCGTGGCACATGTAATGGGACCGGCCAAGAGGAACTTGGCTTGTGTATTCTGGGGAGGAGGTAGAACTTTCTGGGCCAGGGTGGGTCATTGCCATTGAGAAGCCTGGCCTGTTTTTTGGTAAATATTTACAGCAGTTTACTGCCCCCTACAGGTGTAATCAGGAACAGTCTGGTATGGTAATGTTATTGTTTTTTCATTATTGTCATTATTCATAAATCAATATTATCATCTCCACACTGTATAAACAAGTAGCAGCACTTTAGACTGATCTGATGATTATCACTCTCTTCATCCGCTGTGTTTCTGTTCCAGCCAATCCTCCTGCCAGCTTTCATTATCAGAGTGGTGGTGGTGCTGTTGACTCTGCTGATGTCCAACACTGCCCTCTATCTGTACTTTAAGGTACTGTCGTTTGTCTATCTATTCATACAGTATATCTATCTGTTGAGCAACTATGTCCACGTATCAGAGTTTTGTCACCTTTGACCTGTCGAAGGGGAGGGGTGAGTGTAGCCTGGTTTCCATGGTGAGAGGTGCTAGACGGCTTCTCTGGGTTCTTTCATCTACAGTCTGCAGTTCTGTAGCAACACACACTGTAGAACACACACACAGACTCACACCCTACATACACGTACATTCTCACACACAACATTCAACACACAAACAGATAGCAGGGAGAGACAAGGAGGAGGAAAACTCAGATAGTGCTGGAGACAGAAGGCTCCTCCTCCTACCGCTCAGCTCCTCCCCTTACCAGCCCAGCTCCTCCCCCAGCCCAGTTCATGCTAGGCTAAGACACTGTTCCCCAGGTGAGTTCATGCCAGGGCTAAGACACTGTTCCCCAGGTGAGTTCATGCTAGGCTAAGACACTGTTCCCCCAGGTGAGTTCATGCTAGGCTAAGACACTGTTCCCCAGGTGAGTTCATGCTAGGCTAAGACACTGTTCCCCAGGTGAGTTCATGCTAGGCTAAGACACTGTTCCCCAGGTGAGTTCATGCTAGGCTAAGACACTGTTCCCCAGGTGAGTTCATGCCAGGCTAAGACACTGTTCCCCAGGTGAGTTCATGCCAGGCTAAGACACTGTTCCCCAGGTGAGTTCATGCCAAGGCTAAGACACTGTTCCCCAGGTGAGTTCATGCCAGGCTAAGATACTGTTCCCCAGGTGAGTTCATGCTAGGCTAAGATACTGTTCCTTGGTGAATTCAATTAAGTTAACTTTTAATATTGATTATATCTCCAGACGAGCTGCCCAGTTTGCTGAAGGGAGTTATACTCCACTCCTTATTTTTGTCCACTGGTGCAATTTTTTGTAGTTTCACAACTATAATCCGTCCATTTGTTGATAAGTAGACAGTGAGAAGCCGGGTCTATCTTCCAGACTAAACTCTGTAGAAAGTCAAGATAAAGACAAGAATTCCGTCCAAAGAATGCAAACATGTTGGGCAATGGCGTCACATGTCTGGATGATCAAAGCTAAAAGGAATTTATCACTAGATCAATTATCCTTAAGGCTCTATCACTAGGGCCAGGAGGACGTTAGACCCGGGCATTAATAACCGACAAAGGAACGCGCTGGGAGAACCTAGAATCCTGATGACAGAACCAGAGAACCCAGGATCCTACTGACAGAACCAGAGAACCCAGGATCCTACTGACCAGAACCAGAGAACCCCCCCAGGATCCTGATGAGAGAACCAGAGAACCCAGGATCCTGATGACAGAACCAGAGAACCCAGGATCCTGATGAGAGAACCAGAGAACCCAGGATCCTGATGACAGAACCAGAGAACCCAGGATCCTGATGACAGAACCAGAGAACCCAGGATCCTGATGAGAGAACCAGAGAACCCAGGATCCTACTGACAGAACCAGAGAACCCAGGATCCTACTGACAGAACCAGAGAACCCAGGATCCTACTGACAGAACCAGAGAACCCAGGATCCTGATGAGAGAACCAGAGAACCCAGGAT
>CM059320.1:17105356-17114799 GCA_030340685.1 Protosalanx chinensis | reverse complement strand
TATATAACCAGTGTAGATATACTACAGATGAACACATACACAGTATATAACCAGTGTAGATATACTGCAGATGAACACATACACAGTATATAACCAGTGTAGATATACTACAGATGAACACATACACAGTATATAACCAGTGAGATATCTACAGATGAACACATACACAGTATATAACCAGTGTAGATATACTACAGATGAACACATACACAGTATATAACCAGTGTAGATATACTACAGATGAACACATAACACAGTATATAACCAGTGTAGATATACTACAGATGAAACACATACACAGTATAGAACCAGTGTAGATATACTACAGATGAACACATACACAGTATATAACCAGTGTAGATATACTACAGATGAACACATACACAGTAATATAACCAGTGTAGATATACTACAGATGAACACATACACAGTATATAACCAGTGTAGATATACTGACAGATGAACACATACACAGTATATAACCAGTGTAGATAATAGCTACAGATGAACACATACACAGTATATAACCAGTGTAGATATACTACAGATGAACACATACACAGTATATAACCAGTGTAGATATACTACAGATGAACACATACACAGTATATAACCAGTGTAGATATACTGCAGATGAACACATACACAGTATATAACCAGTGTAGATATACTACAGATGAACACATACACAGTATATAACCAGTGTAGATATACTACAGATGAACACATACACAGTATATAACCAGTGTAGATATACTACAGATGAACACATACACAGTATATAACCAGTGTAGATATACTACAGATGAACACATACACAGTATATAACCAGTGTAGATATACTACAGATGAACACATACACAGTATATAACCAGTGTAGATATACTACAGATGAACACATACACAGTATATAACCAGTGTAGATATACTACAGATGAACACATACACAGTATATAACCAGTGTAGATATACTACAGATGAACACATACACAGTATATAACCAGTGTAGATATACTACAGATGAACACATACACAGTATATAACCAGTGTAGATATACTACAGATGAACACATACACAGTATATAACCAGTGTAGATATACTGACAGATGAACACATACACAGTATTATAACCCAGTGTAGATATACTACAGATGAAACACATACACAGTATATAACCAGTGTAGATATACTGCAGATGAACACATACACAGTATATAACCAGTGTAGATATACTACAGATGAACACATACACAGTATATAACCAGTGTAGATATACTACAGATGAACACATACACAGTATATAACCAGTGTAGATATACTACAGATGAACACATACACAGTATATAACCAGTGTAGATATACTACAGATGAACACATACACAGTATATAACCAGTGTAGATATACTAGCAGATGAACACATACACAGTATATAACCAGTGTAGATATACTACAGATGAACACATACACAGTATATAACCAGTGTAGATATACTACAGATGAACACATACACAGTATATAACCAGTGTAGATATACTACAGATGAACACATACACAGTATATAACCAGTGTAGATATACTCAGATGAACACATACACAGTATATAACCAGTGTAGATATACTACAGATGAACACATACACAGTATATAACCAGTGTAGATATACTGCAGATGAACACATACACAGTATATAACCAGTGTAGATATACTACAGATGAACACATACACAGTATATAACCAGTGTAGATATACTGCAGATGAACACATACACAGTATATAACCAGTGTAGATATACTACAGATGAACACATACACAGTATATAACCAGTGTAGATATACTACAGATGAACACATACACAGTATATAACCAGTGTAGATATACTGCAGATGAACACATACACAGTATATAACCAGTGTAGATATGCTACAGATGAACACATACACAGTATATAACCAGTGTAGATATACTACAGATGAACACATACACAGTATATAACCAGTGTAGATATACTACAGATGAACACATACACAGTATATAACCAGTGTAGATATACTGCAGATGAACACATACACAGTATATAACCAGTGTAGATATGCTACAGATGAACACATACACAGTATATAACCAGTGTAGATATACTGCAGATGAACACATACACAGTATATAACCAGTGTAGATATACTACAGATGAACACATACACAGTATATAACCAGTGTAGATATACTACAGATGAACACATACACAGTATATAACCAGTGTAGATATACTACAGATGAACACATACACAGTATATAACCAGTGTAGATATACTACAGATGAACACATACACAGTATATAACCAGTGTAGATATACTGCAGATGAACACATACACAGTATATAACCAGTGTAGATATACTACAGATGAACACATACACAGTATATAACCAGTGTAGATATACTACAGATGAACACATACACAGTATATAACCAGTGTAGATATACTACAGATGAACACATACACAGTATATAACCAGTGTAGATATACTACAGATGAACACATACACAGTATATAACCAGTGTAGATATACTACAGATGAACACATACACAGTATATAACCAGTGTAGATATACTGCAGATGAACACATACACAGTATATAACCAGTGTAGATATACTACAGATGAACACATACACAGTATATAACCAGTGTAGATATACTGCAGATGAACACATACACAGTATATAACCAGTGTAGATATACTGCAGATGAACACATACACAGTATATAACCAGTGTAGATATACTACAGATGAACACATACACAGTATATAACCAGTGTAGATATACTGCAGATGAACACATACACAGTATATAACCAGTGTAGATATACTACAGATGAACACATACACAGTATATAACCAGTGTAGATATACTACAGATGAACACATACACAGTATATAACCAGTGTAGATATACTACAGATGAACACATACACAGTATATAACCAGTGTAGATATACTACAGATGAACACATACACAGTATATAACCAGTGTAGATATACTGCAGATGAACACATACACAGTATATAACCAGTGTAGATATACTACAGATGAACACATACACAGTATATAACCAGTGTAGATATACTACAGATGAACACATACACAGTATATAACCAGTGTAGATATACTGCAGATGAACACATACACAGTATATAACCAGTGTAGATATACTGCAGATGAACACATACACAGTATATAACCAGTGTAGATATACTGCAGATGAACACATACACAGTATATAACCAGTGTAGATATACTACAGATGAACACATACACAGTATATAACCAGTGTAGATATACTACAGATGAACACATACACAGTATATAACCAGTGTAGATATACTGCAGATGAACACATACACAGTATATAACCAGTGTAGATATACTACAGATGAACACATACACAGTATATAACCAGTGTAGATATACTACAGATGAACACATACACAGTATATAACCAGTGTAGATATACTGCAGATGAACACATACACAGTATATAACCAGTGTAGATATACTACAGATGAACACATACACAGTATATAACCAGTGTAGATATACTACAGATGAACACATACACAGTATATAACCAGTATATAACATCTTGGCTTTCTCTCTCCTCAATCTATTTCTGTCTCGTTTGTTGTCACACTCACACATTTTCTCCCTGTGATCTTTCTCACTCGCTGTGTGTGTGTGTGTAAGCATGTGTGCAAATGTGTGTGTGTTTGTGTGTGTGTAAGTGTGTGTGTTGGGGATGGTTGATTTTAACTTACTATAGAAAAAAGAAGCACTTTGTTATATAAACTGTCCACTAACTTATGTAACTGCCAACATTCATAAGTCAATGTCTGTCTTCCAGTCAGACAGGCATGTACACACACACATACACACACACACATACACACACACACATACACACACACACAGACACACACACACAGACACACACACACACAGAGGCCTGGACATCCTTGTCTCTCCTCCTTCCATCTTTTGTCTTCACTTTTTTTCACTCTTCCTCTCCTCACCTCCTACCCTCCTCCTTCCCCTCCTCCCTCCCTCTCTTCACCTCCTACCCTCGCCCTCCTCCCTCCCTCTCCTCACCTCTTTCCTCCTCTCCTGCTCCCCTCCTCACCTCTCCTCCCTCCCTCCCTCCCTCCCTCCTCCTCACGCTCCACCTGCAGACAGGCATCTCCAGGGTCACCTCTATATGGGTCCTGCCGCTGGGCTGTTCTCTTGGCTGTCGGCCAATCACAACCTCTCTGAGTGCTCCAGGGGACTAGCATACTAACAGACTAGTATACTACTAACAGACTAGTATACTTCTAACAGACTAGTATACTACTGACAGACTAGTACACTACTAACAGACTAGTATACTACTAACAGACTAGTATACTACTAACAGACTAGTATACTACTGACAGACTAGTATACTACTGACAGACTAGTATACTACTGACAGACTAGTATACTACTAACAGACTAGTATACTACTAACAGACTAGTATACTACTAACAGACTAGTATACTACTAACAGACTAGTATACTACTGACAGACTAGTATACTACTGACAGACTAGTATACTACTGACAGACTAGTATACTACTAACAGACTAGTATACTACTGATATACTAGTATACTACTAACAGACTAGTATACTACTGACATACTAGTATACTACTAACAGACTAGTATCCTACTAACAGACTAGTATATTACTAACAGACTAGTATACTACTAACAGACTAGTATACTACCAACAGAGTATAAAACTACTAACAGACTATTATACTACTAACAGGCTAGTATACTACTGACAGACTATAAAACTACTAAAATAGTAGCATCCCTCTAGCCCAGAATAATATTCCACTGCCTGAGGATGGCATCATGCTAACACAGAATTGTATTTAAGAATGAAATTTGAATTTTAGTTGAAGAATGGAATACTAATCACAATGGGCATGCGTGTGGGCATGCGTGTGGGCATGCGTGTGGGCATGCGTGTGGGCATGCGTGTGGGGGCATGCGTGTGGGCATGCGTGTGGGCATGCGTGTGGGGGCATGCGTGTGGGCATGCGTGTGGGGGCATGCGTGTGGACATGCGTGTGGGGGCAGATGAGAGAACTGAGGAAGTCTCATACTAACAATGATAAAACACTTATTATCTAGTAAAGCAGTATTGCTGCACACGCGCATAATCCTACAGTGTTTATTCGACTGCACGTGTTTGCACATCACGCGCGCTATAAAAACGACCTTTATTGTTTCACCTTCAGAGGCGATACACTCCTCCACCTCCTCTTCTCTGCCACACACACACATGTATGTACACACACACACACACTCACGCAAACACATATCGCCTCGGGACACCACAGTAACGGACAGAAGTTGAATAATAAACAGTAGGTCGCGAGCTTGTAGTTTATATGTTTGAGAGAAAGAGAGAGAGAGACAGAGAGAGGAGAGAGAGAGAGAGAGAGAGAGGAGAAAGAGAGACAGTTAGAGAGAGGGGAGAGAGAGAGACAGTTAGAGAGAGAGACAGAGAGAGAGAGAGAGACAGTGTGAGGCAGTGAAAGAAAAAGAGACAGTGAGTGAGAGACATAGAGAAAGAATGAGTGGGAGAAAGATACAGTTAGAGAAAGAGGGAGAGAGAGAGAGAGACATAGAGAAAGAATGAGAGGGAGAGAGAGACATAGAGAAAGAATGAGAGGGAGAGAGAGAGAGTATGAAAATAGGGATTGAGAGCGAGCCGTAGTGTGCGTCACTTCCATCCCCTGCAAGGTTACAGGCGGTGTGACTCCCTCAGAGACAGAAACAGCTTCTGTTTACAAACTGTCCGACAGGAAAAGACATTCGATCAAATAACGATGTTAGAGCTGAGCACGAGCACCTGAACCAGCCCCCCCCCCCATACTCACGCATTACCAAAGATACAGGAGCCCACCCTGACCTGCCTGTTCCACATCAAACAGACCTGTCCACACCTCTCTCTCTACCTCTCTCTACCTCCTTCTCTCTCTATCTCTCTCTCTCTCTCTCTCTTTACCTCCTTCTCTCTCTCTCTTTACCTCCTTCTCTCTCTACCTCCTTCTCTCTCTCTCTTTACCTCCTTCTCTCTCTATCTCCTTCTCTCTCTCTCTCTTTACCTCCTTCTCTCTCTCTCTCTACCTCCTCTCTCTCTCTTTACCTCCTTCTCTCCCTCTCTTTACCTCCTTCTCTCTCTCTCTCTACCTCCTCTCTCTCTCTTTACCTCCTTCTCTCCCTCTCTTTACCTCCTTCTCTCTCTCTCTCTACCTCCTTCTCTCTCTCTTTACCTCCTTCTCTCTCTCTCTCTACCTCCTTCTCTCTCTCTCTTTACCTCCTTCTCTCTCTCCATATCTCCATATCACTCTATCTTTCAGTCCAGCCTCTCTCCATCCCCCTCTCCCTCTCACTCTATTCCCCACGCTCTCTTTTCTCTTTCTACCTGTCTGACAAACACACTATGAAAGACAGAGGCCTTTACACAGACACACACACACACACACACACACATTCAGTCATTTATCAGACACTCTAATCCAGAGTGATTTACAGTAAGTACAGGGACATTCCCCTGAGGCAAGTGGGGTGAAGTGTCTTGCTCAAGGACACAACATAATTTGCACGGCCGGCAATCGAACCGGCAACATTCTAGCCTTCGATTACTAGCCTGACTCCCTAACCGCTCCCCCCCTCCCTCCCTCCCTCCCTCCCACACACACACACACACACACACAGTCCTTCTCACCAATGTCACATGTTTGTTTTGTTTGACTGCGGTGTCTCAGCCGAGTCTATAAGAACATCTCAAACCATCCAGTCAGGACGTCTCGTGCAGAACACAGAACATAGAACATAGAACCCACCAAGAAGAACACACGCTCCCACACACACAGCCCGGCTCGATACTGATGGAGCCCAAATAACACACGCGCAAGCACGCGCAGCACGCGCAGACTCACCGTGCAGGCCGAGCTCAAGGACATCAGTACGAACAGGCTGGTTGCCGGTTAATACAAGCTCGAGAAGCGAGGGTCCCACCGGCCAGAGGAAATGCTGTTCTTCCGTTAGTCCGGTAAGGTAGCAGCGGTGGATGAAGCAGAAGGTGATGGATATTCCGCTCCTAAAATAGCTCCTCTTCCCTTCCCGGTGGACGGGGCTCTGCGGCGGGCAGACACCGGGTTTAAGCACGTCCTCTCTGGTCCTGCGGCATCAAGCCGGTATGAAGCCGGTAAACTGACCGGGTTTTGTTTCACGGTCCTAAAACAGAAAGGTCATGGTGCGAGGAGCTCGTGCGATATCTTTGGGCTGAGCCTGTGAGATCCTGCGCGCACAGGAGCACGAGCGCTGCATCCGCGAGAGGAGACAAGCGCGAGGGAGAGAGAGGGAGGGGGGGTGATGAGCGAGCGGCGGGGAGGGGGTGAGGGAGGGGGGTGAGTGCTATGCCGCTCTATCCGTCAAACCTCTCCTCCTCTCCCGGCGTGATGACGGCAGGGAACACGCCACCACGCGCCAACCGTGATGGGGAGTGTTCTGGATGAAGAGCGGGAAACCTTCCGGGAGGAGGGGGAGGGGGGGGGGGAGGAGTCATTTCTGCTGTAACTTAAATTGTGATCACAATAATGCATTTTATGTACATTATGTCAATTAGGTTGCTCAGCAAGAGAAATAACCTGGCGGTATATTCAGTGAGAGTAAAAAAAGAAGAGACAATTGTGCATCCTCTCTGACTCCAGGTCAGTACTGTAGAGAACTCCAGGTCTGTACTTCATAGGACAAACTGACTCCAGGTCAGACACTAAAATTGGTAACTTGTCCTCCTTCTTCATCCTCTTTACAACTTCCTCTCCTTCCTTCCCTTCTTCTTTCACTGTCCCTCACCTCTCCTCCTCTGCTGGCCCAGTTCAGAAAGAACGAGGGGAGGTAGAGTGAGTGTGGTGGGGGAGGGGAGAGAGAGGGGAGGGGAGAGAGAGAGGGGAGAGCAAGGAAGGGAGAGGAGAAGGGGGGGAGAGAGGAGGGGAGAGAGGAGAGCGAGGAAGGGAGAGAGGAGAGAGGAGGGGAGAGAGAGGAGAGAGGAGAGAGAGGGGAGAGAGGAGAGCGAGGGAGAGAGAAGGGGGGGAGAGAGGAGAGAGAAGGGGAGAGAGGAGAGAGGAGGGGAGAGAGAAGAGAGAGGAGGGGAGCGAGAGGAAAGAGGGGAGGGGAGAGAGAAGAGAGGAAGGGAGAGAAGAGAGGAGAGAGAGCGAGGAAGGGAGAGAGAGAAGGGGGGAGAGAGGAGGGGAGAGAGAAGAGAGGGGAGAGAGGAGAGCGAGGAAGGGAGAGAGAAGGGGGGGAGAGAGGAGAGGAGGGGAGAGAGAAGAGAGGAGGGGAGAGAGAAGGGTGGGGATGGAGAAGGGGGGGTAACATGAGGAGGAACCTAGAAGTAGTTCAGCAGACAGACAGGCAGACAGACAGACAGACAGAGAGCCAGGCAGACAGACAGGCAGACATACAGACACCTTCCTTCACTTCAGCAGCTGGGTCCTCCTGGAGTCTGACCACACCCACACTGGTCAGCTGACCTCAAACAGGAAGCTGATCCTTCCTGGGAGGGTCAGCAATCAAATAGTGCAGTTTCATCATTTTTACACTTACATGCATTTATACACACACACACAATCATACAAACACACAATCACACACACACACAGGCAAGCTGACATCAGTCCAGCATTAGCCATCAGACCACATCACATTATATATTTTTTGTTTATTTAAACAAATCTGAAGAAACATCCATGTAATGAAAGAACACCGTCCATGTAGTGAAGCACATGTCTGCTCCAGCTGTCTGCTCCAGCTGTCTGCTCCAGCTGTCTGCTCCAGCTGTCTGCTCCAGCTGTCTGCTCCAGCTGTCTGCTCCAGCTGTCTGCTCCAGCTGTCTGCTCCAGCTGTCTGCTCCAGCTGTCTGCTCCAGCTGTCTGCTCCAGCTGTCTGCTCCAGCTGTCTGCTCCAGCTGTCTGCTCCAGCTGTCTGCTCCAGCTGTCTGCTCCAGCTGTCTGCTCCAGCTGTCTGCTCCAGCTGTCTGCTCCAGCTGTCTGCTCCAGCTGTCTGCTCCAGCTGCCTGCTCCAGCTGTCTGCTCCAGCTGTCTGCTCCTCCTGTCTGCTCCAGCTGTCTCCAACATCACCACTGAACACACTGCAGCAATACATCTGATTTAAATGTACATCTTTCTCTCCTCCCCTTTCTCTCCTCTGCTCCTCCTCTCCTCCGCTCCTCTCCTCCGCTCCTCTCTCCTCCTCTCAGATACACTTGGCCTCCAGGTCATAGAGCTGCAGGAGGTCAGAGATCACTGCGTCGATGTGAGCTCGCGTCACGTCCTCACACAGCAC
>CM059320.1:17082856-17100356 GCA_030340685.1 Protosalanx chinensis | reverse complement strand
TATTTAAATGTAGCCGACTTTTTATAGAGGAAGCTAAATATATAGTAAATATTCTCGTCTATGTAGGTGTCTTCTAACGTGTGTATTCTATCAGAAGTCCATCTTAAAGCTCTTTATGAACACACACATCTTTATATGAACACACACATCTTTATATGAACACACACATCTGAACACACACACATCTGAACACACACATCTGAACACACACATATGAACACACACATCTGAACACACACATATGGACACACACATATGAACACACACATCATTATATGAACACACACATCATTATATGAACACACACATATGAACACACACATCTGAACACACACATCTTTATATGAACACACACATCATTATATGAACACACACATATGAACACACACATCTGAACACACACATCATTATATGAACACACACATCATTATATGAACACACACATCTTTATATGAACACACACATATGAACACACACATCTGTTGTGGTGCAAATGACAGACATCTTGTTATTGGATCTGGTAAACAAAGACTCGGGAAGTCAGTTCATTACCTATTAGAATGGAAACTTAAACCAATGATTACATCTGTAAATGGTTTGAAGAGGCTTGTTGTTAAGAAGCTATAACCTGTATACAGCTGTGTGTTTGTGTGCGCTTGTGGGTTGTGTGTTTGTGTGTGTGTAGAGGCCTTCTACTGCAGAGGGTCAAACAACGTTTATTGCCAATGATCGTGGACATCTACTTCCTGGAGTAAAGGTGAGCTAGTCCACAACACACACCCTCACGCACGCAGACACACACACACACACACCAACACACACTGACACACCAACACACACCAACACACACCCTCACGCACGCAGACACACACACACACACACACACACCAACACACACTGACACACCAACACACACCAACACACACCCTCACGCACGCAGACACACACACACACACACCAACACACACCCTCACGCACGCAGACACACACACACACACACACCAACACACACCCTCACGCACGCAGACACACACACACACATACATGCAAAACCACTCGTGCAAACCCCCCCCCCCCACCTCCTGTACCTTCTAGAGAGGCTCTGCATGGTCAGACTTCAAGGGGACTTGGGAGTTGCCGGTTCGAATCCACCCCCCCAGGCCTGTCAACCCCACAGCCCGGTCTTTGGAGGGTCTGGCCAGGCTGGGAGTGGGGGCCCAGGGGGGCCGGGGAGGCCGGGGGGCCCTGAGCACCGAGGGGGGGGGCAGTGATGGAGCAGAGAGACAGATGGACAGAGAACAGGTCAGCCTTGAAGGCCGGAGCAGAACCTGGGTAGTAGTGTGGTGGTGTGTGTTGGTGTGTGTTGGTGTGTGTTGGTGTGTGTTGGTGTGTGTTGGTGTGTGTTGGTGTGTGTTGGTGTGTCGGTGTGTGTTGGTGTGTGTTGGTGTGTGTTGGTGTGTGTTGGTGTGTGTTGGTGTGTGTTGGTGTGTGTTGGTGTGTCGGTGTGTGTTGGTGTGTGTTGGTGTGTGTTGGTGTGTGTTGGTGTGTGTTGGTGTGTCAGTGTGTCAGTGTGTCAGTGTGTGTTGGTGTGTGTTGGTGTGTGTTGGTGTGTCAGTGTGTCAGTGTGTGTTGGTGTGTGTTGGTGTGTGTTGGTGTGTGTTGGTGTGTGTTGGTGTGTCAGTGTGTCAGTGTGTGTTGGTGTGTGTTGGTGTGTCAGTGTGTGTTGGTGTGTCAGTGTGTGTTGGTGTGTCAGTGTGTCAGTGTGTGTTGGTGTGTGTTGGTGTGTCAGTGTGTGTTGGTGTGTGTTGGTGTGTCGGTGTGTCAGTGTGTGTTGGTGTGTGTTGGTGTGTGTTGGTGTGTGTTGGTGTGTGTTGGTGTGTTGGTGTGTGTTGGTGTATGTTGGTGTGTGTTGGTGTGTGTTGGTGTGTGTGTGTTGGTGTGTGTCAGTGTGTGTTGGTGTGTGTCAGTGTGTGTCGGTGTGTGTTGGTGTGTGTGTGTTGGTGCGTGTCAGTGTGTGTTGGTGTGTGTTGGTGTGTGTGTGTTGGTGTGTGTGTGTTGGTGTGTCAGTGTGTGTTGGTGCGTAATGGTGTGTGTTGGTGTGTGTTGGTGTGTGTTGGTGTGTGTTGGTGTGTGTTGGTGTGTCAGTGTGTCAGTGTGTGTTGGTGTGTGTTGGTGTGTGTTGGTGTGTCAGTGTGTGTATCTGAGTTTACTTGACTTGTCTCTCCTTGTCTCTCCTTGTCTCTCGGTCCCAGACCCCCCCTCCCAGTGTCTCCCAGGCGGGGGAGAGACATGGCAATCTGCCCCCATCTGGCCCTGACAGACCAAACAGCCAAACAGAGAGACCAGCAAGCCAGGCTGTAGAGAGACCAGCAAGCCAGGCTGTAGAGAGACCAGCAAGCCAGGCTGTAGAGAGACCAGCAAGCCAGGCTGTAGAGAGACCAGCAAGCCAGGCTGTAGAGAGACCAGCAAGCCAGGCTGTAGAGAGACCAGCTAGCCAGGAACCAGAGAGAGCCAAGTGAAGTGAAGTCAGAAGACCAAAGGAGAGACACTGCAAGCTGTCAGCAAGAGATACCAGCAACCCTGGAGCAATGTTTCACACTTAGTATCTCCTAACAGTAACATTATGATCATGATCAGAATGGAAAAACAAATAAAGTCTATATTCTGATGTTTATTGTGTGTGCTGAGATCATGCTTTAACCACAGAGCTACATCCACATCTATCGATCCGAAGGTCACCAGTTCGATTCCCTGCTATGGCAACATGACATTTTATCCTAGGGCAAGGCACTAATTCACCCTACTTGCCTCAGAGAGAATGTGTATGTTTTATTACTCTTGAATACTCTGCTATTATATATATTATAAATAGAATGATCCTATTTTGTCTTAAAATTTGATATTTTAAAGTAATCCATCATCCCACCAGGTAAAGGGCAGAGTAGGATTTAGAGTTCACCAGAACTGAATGTGCTCTCCCTAACCCCCCTCTCCCTGCCCCCCCTCTCCCTGCCCCCCCTCTCCCTGCCCCCCCTCTCCCTGCCCCCCCTCTCCCTGCCCCCCCTCTCCCTGCACCCCCTCCTTTGTGTAAATCCTAATCTCCCGGATAATGACCCAGTCCTTCTGGTCGGTAGTGACACGGATCCTCACGCAAGAAGAGGCGGAGCCCTGAATCTTATCCACATCCTGTTTCTCAAAGCGACCGTCAGCTCCCATGACCCCCAGCGGGGGGTCGTAGGTTCGACACGTCTCCCCCTCGGGGTCGTGACCCAGCTCCACCACCGCCGACGTCAGCAGGTCCTTGCCCTCCAACCCCGTTTCCACGGTAATGCCCCTCACCACCACAGGATTGGTCAGGACGATGGTCAGGTGGTTCCCTGCTGAAGGGGCTTTGCCCCAGAAGAAGAGGGCGTCGGTGGGCAGGTAGGCGTTCCCTGGCTGGTGGTCTTGGAACGTTAAGATGTCTGAGAAGACGCGGCCGTCTGGGTTTCTGGCCAGCGGGTTGGGATCAAAGTCTCTGTCCTTCAACCGGTTGAAGGTTCCTTTGAAGGAGGAGAACGAGCCGCTGTGCTGGAACAGAGACGGCTTGAACAAGATCGGCTCCCTCTGGTTCACCAGCAGGACCCGGAAGTGAGTCAGCAGGAAGTCACAGGGCATTTCCTGGTAGAACAGGAAGAGGAAGCGAGCCAGGAGAGGAAGGTGGGCTGAGTGGTAAAGTTTACCGATGTAGCCCAACGACGAGAACTCCAGGGTTGTCCAGGCAACGGCCTTAGCTTCCTGCTCCTGGACACGCCTCCTGATGACAGACAGGAAGTTGCGGCTGCAGAGGATGTCATCCTCCAGCATGAGGTAGAAGTGGCTCCAGGGGGCGCTGTAGAGCAGCAGGAAGCAGTAGTCCATATTCTGTTTAGAGCGGAACGTTACTCTGTCAGGGGCATCGCCGAAGTTCCTCTTCAGACCTGGAGAGAAAAGTAGTTATTGGGGTGTGTGTGTGTGTGTATAAGGTGTGTGTGGTGTGTAGTGTGGTGTGTGTGGTGTGGTGTGTAGTGTGGTGTGTAGTTTGGTGTGTGTGGTGTGGTGTGTAGTGTGTGGACCTGTGAGAGGGGGGTAGTAGCTCCAGGGTATGTGTATAACCAGTAACTGTCCTTGCTCCAGCTGGGGGCTGAACTGGGCTGTGATCTCCCCCAGCATAGAAGCCCTCCACTGGGCATCAAAGTCAGCCAGCAACAGCACCACCAGCATGGAGCTCCGCTCAGCGCTGGAGGACTGGGAGAAGATAGAGTGGAGGGTAGCAAGCAGGTAGCTGCCCTTGGGACGCTTCACCGACGACAGCCCCACAGTCAGGAACTCTGGAGGAGGGACACACACACACAAAACAACATTTATTGGTATAGCCCTTGTTTAGCTTCCCATATGCCCATAGAACTGCCCCTCAACCAACCTAAACCCTCAAAGAAGACAAGGAAAAATTCCCAGAAAAACTCACTAGGGAGAAAAAAAATGGAAGAAACCTTGGAAGGAGCAATTCAGTGAGGGATCCCCTCAGGGATGTTTCTAGGATTGAAAGAAAGGGCAATTTTTGGGGGGGACTCATTGGGGGCTGTGGATAGCCATTGTTTCAGACAGTTCATAGATTGGTTCAATCAGAAAGAGTGTGATTTGTATGAAAACATGTTTTTTTTTTATCCCAATAATTATTTGGGGGGGCTGAAGAACATTTTAGGGGGGCTTTAGCCTCCCTAAAACAAGGCTAACGAGGCCCCTGGATCGCCTCCTTTAGAGGATGTGTGTGTGTGTGTGTCTCACTCTTCTCTGTGGGGGGCCTTCCAGCCAGCAGGATGGGGGACACTCTGATTGGTAGATAGTCTCCTTGATCCACCCATGACTCCAGCTGCAGGGGAGGAGCATCTGAGCGCACCTGGAGAAGGACAGACAGGAGGGGGCGTGGTCTCACAGAGGGGGCGTGGTCTCACATCCAGCTAGCAGCATCTTTTTCTGTGTGTTTCTGTGTGTGTGTGTGTGTGTATCCGTGTGTTTCTGTGTGTTTCTGTGTGTGTGTCCGTGTGTTTCTGTGTGTGTGTGTGTTTCTGTGTGTGTGTTTCTGTGTGTGTGTCCGTGTGTTTCTGTGTGTGTGTTTCTGTGTGTGTGTGTGTGTGGTCTCACCGTGTCAATATTTCTTGTTCCAGTGAGATATAAGACAGTAATGAGGATCAGAATCATCCCCACAGTAACAATAAGATTCCTGTGCCTTCGAAAAAGCATCTTCCTCACCCTACACACACACACACTGACACACACACTGACACACACACAGACCAAAAAAATAAAATAATCACTAGATTTCTACAAATAAACAACTTTTCTTATGTTATATCCAGTCGCTGTAGATCATAACAGAGACATTAAAGAGACACATTCACTGTGTGCAGGGGTGGACTGGCCATCTGGCGTATTGGGCATCGTCCCGGTGGGCCGTTGACCCAATGTGGGCCGGTCCGGTCCACCATGTTTTGTCCTCTAAATTCCCTCCAATTGGGCTGGCCGATTGGCTGCAGAGGGCTAGCAGTGACAGTTGCCAGCATCAACACATATTATTGATCTATTGTTTGTCATTGTCGATCAATCATGGGCTGACAGGCTCAGAGAACCCTGACACTGCTGTCAATCACAACACAAACCAGGGTGGGGCAGAACATTTTCATATTGATGGTTTTAATTTCAAACATCTGCATATCTTTTAGGTTCAATGAACAGTTATGCAGGTAGGCCTTAGGGCTCTTTTAAGACTTAAGTCATCCTTCATGACAGATACATTTGTTCACTAAGTGTCACTACGTCACAAGGCTACATGGCTACATAAACTTGTCAGTACGCAGATACTGAGTTCAAGTTCTGTTTGCTGTTTCTAGCAGGTCATGAATTTGGTGAGGAGCAGAGCTGGCTGGCTGCGGATGAGGAAGTAGGGAAATACATACGTGTGCACATACACGTATCTGAGAAAACATATTAAGACCTGTAACACATGTCTTAGACTTTTCACACAGCTATATATATTTTCTTTTCTTCCAATTCTCTATTTATGGTTTCATAATGACTGAGTCAGAGAGAGTTTCAGCTGTAATGCTGCTACTGTCTGTAATATGTTTCTATTTATATTATTTTGTCAGGATATGTTTTTTAGTTATTATTGTCTGGTTTTAACTTTAGCTTACACCAAAAGATTTTCACAGTCACATACTAAAA
Organism: Protosalanx chinensis; assembly: GCA_030340685.1. Lineage (NCBI taxonomy): Eukaryota > Metazoa > Chordata > Actinopteri > Osmeriformes > Salangidae > Protosalanx > Protosalanx chinensis. Next base: position 17,094,113 of record CM059320.1, on the reverse strand, counting down.
ACTAAAAGGGTAGCATAAGGGTTCTCCCCATTAGTCTCCCATCCCTAGTCATGATGACATAACTTCTGTTGTGATTTGACACTATAATGAATATTGATTGATTGATTTATTGCTATAGCTGTCAATTTTAGTTGTTGAGTTCATAGTTAAGTGCTTTATTTGTTAACTGCTATCAAGGAATATTACTCTCCTTTGTAGTATGCATGAGAGAAGATGCCGCGAGGGTAGTGGACTTCTATGTAGTGTCCACAGATAATGTAGTGGGCTGGTTTGCCATAATAAATGATAATAAAGTACTAATACAAATATATTACGTTTTTTTTGAATTGTAACAAACACCGATTTACCTCCAGTAGAAAACTTTTCTGATCTCCGCGTCACAGAAACAGGTAAAACAGGTAAATAAGGTGTGATTTGCATTTCGGGTTGGATGTAAATTCCTGTTGTAGTTGATTTTCCTGTTTCTTTCTTCAACAACAGAGCTTTTATCTGACCAGTTTGATGATAAATGATGTCCTACACAAACCAATGTTGTATTTTATTAAACTATATCGACTACAAACACCATTCACATAACTAAGTAACACAAAATAAGTAAATGATATGAAATTAAGTCAACAGCCTTCAGAACATTTGACTACACTCAAGTTACATCGGACGCTTATTATAAAAAATTATATTCAGTCGAATTGAACATAGCTTACCTGATCCTGGAAAGGTAAGACACTTTCCAACTTGTCAAGTTTCATGTCAATATTCCGGTCAAGCAACATAGTTGTAATCATTCAGGACGCAGCTGCTCCTGAAACAATGGGTGTGAGACCTGTGAAGGAAACCTTTCTGATAGAAGAGTTGCACGCCTACAAAGTTTAGTTGTTAGATACAAATTTATTGAACCTTTCACAAGAACAGAGTATTGCAATAAGAACACATGGAACACTGTCTACAATGGATCACCTGAGACCACGCCCTCTCTACAGTGGATCACCTGAGACCACGCCCTGTCTACAGTGGATCACCTGAGACCACGCCCTGTCTACAATGGATCACCTGAGACCACGCCCTCTCTACAGTGGATCACCTGAGACCACGCCCTGTCTACAGTGGATCACCTGAGACCACGCCCTGTCTACAGTGGATCACCTGAGACCACGCCCTGTCTACAGTGGATCACCTGAGACCACGCCCTGTCTACAGTGGATCACCTGAGACCACGCCCTCTCTACAGTGGATCACCTGAGACCACGCCCTGTCTACAATGGATCACCTGAGACCACGCCCTCTCTACAGTGGATCACCTGAGACCACGCCCTGTCTACAGTGGATCACCTGAGACCACGCCCTCTCTACAGTGGATCACCTGAGACCACGCCCTGTCTACAGTGGATCACCTGAGACCACGCCCTCTCTACAGTGGATCACCTGAGACCACGCCCTCTCTACAGTGGATCACCTGAGACCACGCCCTGTCTACAGTGGATCACCTGAGACCACGCCCTGTCTACAGTGGATCACCTGAGACCACGCCCTCTCTACAGTGGATCACCTGAGACCACGCCCTGTCTACAGTGGATCACCTGAGACCACGCCCTGTCTACAGTGGATCACCTGAGACCACGCCCTCTCTACACTGGATCACCTGAGACCACGCCCTCTCTACAGTGGATCACCTGAGACCACGCCCTGTCTACAGTGGATCACCTGAGACCACGCCCTGTCTACAGTGGATCACCTGAGACCACGCCCTCTCTACAGTGGATCACCTGAGACCACGCCCTGTCTACAGTGGATCACCTGAGACCACGCCCTCTCTACAGTGGATCACCTGAGACCACGCCCTGTCTACAGTGGATCACCTGAGACCACGCCCTGTTTACAGTGGATCACCTGAGACCACGCCCTGTCTACAGTGGATCACCTGAGACCACGCCCTGTCTACAGTGGATCACCTGAGACCACGCCCTCTCTACAGTGGATCACCTGAGACCACGCCCTGTCTACAGTGGATCACCTGAGACCACGCCCTCTCTACAGTGGATCACCTGAGACCACGCCCTGTCTACAGTGGATCACCTGAGACCACGCCCTGTTTACAGTGGATCACCTGAGACCACGCCCTGTCTACAGTGGATCACCTGAGACCACGCCCTGTCTACAGTGGATCACCTGAGACCACGCCCTCTCTACAGTGGATCACCTGAGACCACGCCCTGTCTACAGTGGATCACCTGAGACCACGCCCTGTCTACAGTGGATCACCTGAGACCACGCCCTCTCTACAGTGGATCACCTGAGACCACGCCCTCTCTACAGTGGATCACCTGAGACCACGCCCTGTCTACAGTGGATCACCTGAGACCACGCCCTGTCTACAGTGGATCACCTGAGACCACGCCCTGTCTACAGTGGATCACCTGAGACCACGCCCTCTCTACACTGGATCACCTGAGACCACGCCCTCTCTACAGTGGATCACCTGAGACCACGCCCTGTCTACAGTGGATCACCTGAGACCACGCCCTGTCTACAGTGGATCACCTGAGACCACGCCCTCTCTACAGTGGATCACCTGAGACCACGCCCTGTCTACAGTGGATCACCTGAGACCACGCCCTCTCTACAGTGGATCACCTGAGACCACGCCCTGTCTACAGTGGATCACCTGAGACCACGCCCTGTTTACAGTGGATCACCTGAGACCACGCCCTGTCTACAGTGGATCACCTGAGACCACGCCCTGTCTACAGTGGATCACCTGAGACCACGCCCTCTCTACAGTGGATCACCTGAGACCACGCCCTGTCTACAGTGGATCACCTGAGACCACGCCCTGTCTACAGTGGATCACCTGAGACCACGCCCTCTCTACAGTGGATCACCTGAGACCACGCCCTCTCTACAGTGGATCACCTGAGACCACGCCCTGTCTACAGTGGATCACCTGAGACCACGCCCTGTCTACAGTGGATCACCTGAGACCACGCCCTCTCTACAGTGGATCACCTGAGACCACGCCCTGTCTACAGTGGATCACCTGAGACCACGCCCTCTCTACAGTGGATCACCTGAGACCACGCCCTGTCTACAGTGGATCACCTGAGACCACGCCCTGTTTACAGTGGATCACCTGAGACCACGCCCTCTCTACAGTGGATCACCTGAGACCACGCCCTGTCTACAGTGGATCACCTGAGACCACGCCCTGTCTACAGTGGATCACCTGAGACCACGCCCTCTCTACAGTGGATCACCTGAGACCACGCCCTGTCTACAGTGGATCACTTGAGACCACGCCCTCTCTACAGTGGATCACCTGAGACCACGCCCTGTCTACAGTGGATCACCTGAGACCACGCCCTGTCTACAGTGGATCACCTGAGACCACGCCCTCTCTACAGTGGATCACCTGAGACCACGCCCTCTCTACAGTGGATCACCTGAGACCACGCCCTCTCTACAGTGGATCACCTGAGACCACGCCCTCTCTACAGTGGATCACCTGAGACCACGCCCTGTCTACAGTGGATCACCTGAGACCACGCCCTGTCTACAGTGGATCACCTGAGACCACGCCCTCTCTACAGTGGATCACCTGAGACCACGCCCTGTCTACAGTGGATCACCTGAGACCACGCCCTCTCTACAGTGGATCACCTGAGACCACGCCCTCTCTACAGTGGATCACCTGAGACCACGCCCTGTCTACAGTGGATCACCTGAGACCACGCCCTCCCCAGTCATTTTTGGTACTCGCAGAGTCAATTATAACAAAACACACAGTGAGGATTAGGCTTAAACAACTTAATTTATTACATTAAAAAAATCTAAATTTTTTAAACCTTCTTTCTCCCTGTTTCTGTGTATAGTCAAGAAGTTGTCTCCATGGAGACAGTGTGTGGGAAGTCAGGTTGTCTCCATGGAGACAGTGTGTGGGAAGTCAGGTCGTCTCCATGGAGACAGTGTGTGGGAAGTCAGGTCGTCTCCATGGAGACAGTGTGTGGGAAGTCAGGTTGTCTCCATGGAGACAGTGTGTGGGAAGTCAGGTCGTCTCCATGGAGACAGTGTGTGGGAAGTCAGGTTGTCTCCATGGAGACAGTGTGTAGTACTGTTGTGAGGACAGACAGAAATACTTTCAGAGCCTCTTCATGTTTTGGTTGCTGCTTTACTATAACCCTCACCCCCCTCCACCCCCTCTGCCCTCACCCCCTCCACCCTCACCCCCTCCACCCCCTTTGCCCTCACCCCCTCCTCCACCCCCTCTTCAACCCCCTTCTCCCTCTCTGCCCTCGGCCCCTCCACCCCCTCTACCCTCACCCCCTCCTCAACACCCTCCTCCCTCTCTGCCCTCGCCCCCTCCACCCCCTCTACCCTCACCCCCTCCTCAACCCCCTCCTCCCTCTCTGCCCTCGACCCCTCCTCCTGCCCCTCTGCCCTCAACTCCTCCTCCCCCTCTGCCCTCACCCCCTCCACCCTCACTCCCTCCTCCCCCTCTCCCCTCACCCCCTCCGCGCTCACCCCCACTCCCCTCACTACCTCCTCTACCATCTCTCCCCCTCTCTCCTCCCCCTCTCCCCCTCTCTCCTCCCCCTCTCCCCCTCTCTCCTCCCCCTCACCAGTACACAGCAACTCTCCGAGAATGAGCGTGTGTGTTGTGTGTTCTAGGTGTGTGTGTGAGGTGTGTGTGTACAGGTAAACCCTCCAGGGGCGTGTGTGTGGTGGAGTGAAGGCCAGAGTGTGGATGTTGACCAGCTGCAGTGCCGCCTGCAGGCTGGAGGGGGGAGCGCGGGACACCGGACAGCCCACCCACACCTCCGCACACACAGACTCCTGCACCCAACACTGCTCAAACTGCTCTGGGCTCACAGAGGGAGACAGAGACAGAGAGGCTTCACCATCATCATCATCATCACCATCATCACCATCACCATCATCATCATCATCACCATCTCCACCATCACCACCTTCATCCCCACCACCATCATCATCATCTTCATCATTGTGGGAATGAGCCATGTCTTCAGGTGGGGGAGGAACTGAGGAGAGAGGGGGGGAGAAGTAGAGAAAGAGAGAGAGAGAGGGGGGAGAGAGGGGGGAGAAGGAGATAAATAGAGAGGGGAGAGGGGAGAGGGGGGGAGAGAGAGGGGAGAGAGAGGGGGGAGAAGGAGAGAAATAGAGAGGAGAGAGAGGGGGAGAGAGGGAGGAGAGAAGGGAGAGAGAGGAGAGAGGGGGAGAGAGCGAGGAGAGAGGGGGGGGAGAGAGGAGAGAGGGGGAGAGAGCGAGGAGAGAGGGGGGGGGAGAGAGGGAGGAGAGAAGGGAGAGAGAGGAGAGAGGGGGGGGGAGAGAGGGAGGAAAGACAGATTCATTAGTGTTGATCTCATCTCCACACATACAGAAGCAGCTCAGAGGAAGGGGGTGTGTCTCACCAGGGCAGGGGGTCAGAGTTCGGAGGTCAGGATTGGAGGTTGGAGGGCTCTGCTCAGGGCTCTGCTCAGGGCTCCCCCCGGTGGCTGCCTCTGGAACTGCAGCTCTCTGACACAGTGGAGCCAGGGTGTTAAAGCTGCCAGCCCACTGGCTAACAGGCTCGGAGGACCCACCAATCAGAACGCCCAGAGAGGGATCCGACCTCCGACCCTGGAGGACCAGACGGGTCTCGTCTATCCCACAATGCAACAGTCGGTAGTACAGCGCAGCTTGGTCACGTACACACATGTCTGTCTGCTCCTCTGGAACACAAACACACACATATCACACACACACACACACACACACACAAACACACACAAACACACACATATCACACACACACACACACACACACACAAACACACACAAACACACACATATCACACACACACACACACACACACACACAAACACACACATATCACACACACACACACACACACACACACACAAACACACACATATCACACACACACACACACACACACACAAACACACACATATCACACACACAAACACACACATATCACACACACACACACATATCACACACACACACACAGATCACACACACACATATCACACACACACACACACAGATCACACACATACACACACACACACAAACACACACAGATCACACACATACACAGCTCACACACACACACACAGATCACACACAGATCACACACACACACAGATCACACACAGATCACACACACAGCTCACACACACACACAGATCACACACACAGCTCACACACACACAGCTCACACACACAGATCACACACACAGCTCACACACACACAGCTCACACACACACAGGTGTGTACCCAGGCAGTAGTGCAGCAGTCGTCCCAGCATGTCCTGCACCTCGGCCGGTCTGCAGAGGAACAGCCTGAGTGTGGAGGTCAGGAGCTCCATCCTCACCTCCACACACACCTCGCTCCGCAGAGCGTCGATCTGGGCCTCCAGCAGGTAGGGGGCGCTGCTCACCTGCTCCCCGTACATCCCCAGCAGCCACAGCAAGGCCTGCCTGCCCTGGAGAGACAGGGGGGAGACCGAGACAGGGGGGAGACCGGGACAGGAGGGGGAGAGGAGGAGAGGAGGTGTGTATTAAATGCAAGACCCTGGTACTGGTCTTCTGGGCAGTGAATAGGACTCCACCTGACTACATCAAGTCCTCCTCTGACCCCCCCCCCCCCCCCCCCCCCCCCCCTCAAGAGCACCTGAGCCCAACACAAACTCTTCCCCTGTCTGGCTCCCCAGTGGTGGAATAAACTCCCCACCTTGTCCCTGTACTCGCTGCAAGTCGCTCACTGGATAAGAGCGTCTGATAAATGACTCCATGTAAATGTGTTTGATTGAGAGGGGGGGGGGGGGTAGTGACCTGTGCGTCCAGCAGAGCGTCCAGCAGAGACTCCTCCCAGTCCTCCAGGGCTGAACACACCACACTGCTGCTCTGAGGACACGCCCACACCAGACCTGCCAGCGTCTGAACCACAGCTGAGGAGACACAGAGACTCACACACCTGGGACAACACACACACACCTGGGACAACACACACACACACACACCTGGGACAACACACACACACCTGGGACAACACACACACACACACACCTGGGACAACACACACACACACACACCTGGGACAACACACACACACCTGGGACAACACACACACACCTGGGACAACACACACACACCTGGGACAACACACACACACCTGGGACAACACACACACACCTGGGACAACACATGTGTATGTGTGTGTGAGTTCTCACCAGAGGTAATGTGTTCCTGTTTCAGTTTCAGCAGGTCAGTGAGAATGTCCAGACACCTATCACTGTAGGAGCGCCCTATCTGACCTGTACACACACACACACACACACACACACACACAAACAGACTCACACTCACACACACACAGATACACACACAGACACACACACACACACACGTGTGAGTGTTGTGTGAGGGTGTGTGAGCGTTGTGTTAGTGTGTGTGTTAGTGTGTGTGTTTTTGTGTGTGTGTGTTAGTGTGTGTGTTTTTGTGTGTGTGTGTGAGTCTGTGTGTGTGTGAGTCTGTGTGTGTGTGTGTGTACCTATAGCAGTTATAGCAGTGTGGGCAGTGTCAGGGTTCACATCAGTACAGTGACCCTTCAACTCATCCAGAACCACAGACACATTCTCATCATTCACCAGCTCTACCAGGACCTGCACACACACACACACACACACAGAAATACACACACACACACACACACAGAAATACACACACACAGAAATACACACACACACACACAGAAATACACACACACACACAGAAAGACACACACAAACACACAGAAAGACACACACACACAGAAAGACACACACACACAGAAAGACACACACAGATACACACATGTTAATCAGTCATGTAGTACTAAAACATGCTTGTCTTTGTAGATAAAAGGTTCTGTTTCTTCCACACATCACCACAGAATGGAATCCTATCTGACAAGCTATCAGCCAATCAGCAGCTGAGATTCAGCAGGCTGCTGTGTTCTGACCTGCATCTTCCTCTGCTTGATGTAAGCCGGCTCAGCGTAGCTGCTGAAGAAGCGCTTGAAGTGCACCCCCATGAGTCCTGGAGCAGAGCGCATCAGGAGCTGCACCACACACACACACACACACACACACACACACAACGCATCAGGAGCTGCACCACACACACACACACACACACACACACACAACGCATCAGGAGCTGCACCACACACACACACACAACACAACACACACAACGCATCAGGAGCTGCACCACACACACACACACACAACACAACACACACAACGCATCAGGAGCTGCACCACACACACACAACACAACACACACAACGCATCAGGAGCTGCACCACACACACACAACACACACACACAACACACACAACACAACACACACAACACATCAGGAGCTGTACCACACACACACACAACACATCAGGAGCTGTACCACACACACAAACACACACACACACACCCACCTGGATGTGGCAGAGAGCAGAGAACCTGATCTCCCTGCAGGAGCTGGTGCAGGCGGCCAGCAGGGGGCCCTGTGCTCTCTCCAGGGCTGACAGGCCTGCAGCTGGCAGGGAGGAGCAGACCCTGAGGAAGAGGGCCAGGGTGGCAGCAGCCAGGGGGGGGTGGGGGCTGAGGAGGGAGGGGTCCAGCACTGACAGGATGTCAAACAGCTCGTCCTCACTGCCCGGCTGGTAACGCTGCAGAACCCTGAGCAGCTCACACTGACCCCACAGGTCACACTGCTGCAGCCTGGACACACACACACACACACACAGCAGCAATACATACACACAGCATCAACACACACACACAGCAGCAACACACACACACAGCATCAACACACACACACACACACAGCAGCAATACATACACACAGCATCAACACACACACACAGCATCAACACACACACAGCAACAATACACACTCACACACACAGCGTCATTACACACGCACACACACACAGCAAGAACACACACACACAGCATCAATACACACACACAGCATCAATATACACACACATTAATATATACACCTCACACACACACCTGTTGAGGAGATGGTGGGCAATTGGTTTGTTGATGGCCACGCCCCCCTCATCCTTCAAAATCTCCTCCAGTGCCCGGAGACAGTTCACCATGACAACAGGATCACTGTCCCTTAGCAACCCATACAGCTCGTTCACTACAGACGCATCTGAGGGCAGAGATATGGAGGGAGGAAGGTCACAGTCATTTACCTAAAAAACATCAGACACAGTCTGTCTGTACTCTACCTGTCCCTGTGTTGGGCAGCAGGTGTGTACTCTACCTGTCCCTGTGTTGGGCTGCAGGTGTGTACTCTACCTGTCCCTGTGTTGGGCTGCAGGTGTGTACTCTACCTGTCCCTGTGTTGGGCAGCAGGTGTGTACTCTACCTGTCCCTGTGTTGGGCTGCAGGTGTGTACTCTACCTGTCCCTGTGTTGGGCTGCAGGTTGTGGATCTTGGCCCAGCCCAGCACAGCCACCCTCCTCACACACGCCGCTCGGTCTCGCAGGCCAGCTGTCAGAGGCTGCTGCACGTACTCCAGCAGACCTGGGAGCCTGACACACACACACACACACAGATACACAGATACACAAGGACACACACACGGACACACACACACACACACAGATACACACCCACACACACACAAGGACACACACACACACACAGATACACACACACACACAGATACATTTCAAAAACAAGATTACTTTGTGTGTGTGTACCTCAGGTTGGTCATGTTTCTCAGGGCCATGCTGTGTGTGTGTGTGTGTGTGTACCTCAGGTTGGTCATGTTTCTCAGGGCCATGCTGTGTGTGTGTGTGTGTGTGTACCTCAGGTTGGTCATGTTTCTCAGGGCCATGCTGTGTGTGTGTGTGTGTGTGTGTGTGTGTACCTCAGGTTGGTCATGTTTCTCAGGGCCATGCTGTGTGTGTGTGTGTGTACCTCAGGTTGGTCATGTTTCTCAGGGCCATGCTGTGTGTGTGTGTGTGTGTGTGTACCTCAGGTTGGTCATGTTTCTCAGGGCCATGCTGTGTGTGTGTGTGTACCTCAGGTTGGTCATGTTTCTCAGGGCCATGCTGTGTGTGTGTGTGTGTGTGTGTACCTCAGGTTGGTCATGTTTCTCAGGGCCATGCTGTGTGTGTGTGTGTGTGTGTGTACCTCAGGTTGGTCATGTTTCTCAGGGCCATGCTGTGTGTGTGTGTGTGTGTGTGTACCTCAGGTTGGTCATGTTTCTCAGGGCCAGGCTTCGGACCATGGGGTTGGGGTCCTGGCAGTCTCTCCTCAGGGTGTTGATGACCAGCAGGGAGAGGTCAGGGGTCGTGCTGGCGTAGGTCACCAGGAACACGTACACCAGCTTCTTCTGGACGATGTCCACACTGGCACAAGCCTTCACCATCTCACTGAACACCCCGGACACATCCACCCCCTGAGACATCAGCCTGGAGGACCAGGGGACAGGGGAGGACAGGGGAGGACAGGGGGAGGACAAGGGGAGGACAGGGGGGAGGACAGGGGGGAGGAAAGGGGGGAGGACAAGGGAGAGGACAGGGGGGAGGACCACGGACAGATGAGATAGCTGAAAGAGGAACTGTCCTCTGGTTTGAAAAGAAACGATTGGTGTGTGTGTGTGTGTCTGTGTCTGTGTGTGTCTGTGTGTGTCTGTATGTGTCTGTGTGTGTCTGTGTGTGTCTGTATGTGTCTGTGTGTGTGTCTGTGTGTGTCTGTGAGTTTACCGAATGACTCTCAGTATCGTGTTCCTGTAGCGGAGCTGATCAGACTGAATGTTGGGGTTAACGAGAGCTCTCCTTATCTCCCTCACCGTCTCCTCTCCACCCAGGTACGGCATGGCTGGCTGGACACACACACACACACACGGACACGCACACACAGACGGACACACACAGTAAAACACAAGACCTTTTAAAGGGATCAAGCTTAGATGTCCAACTAGCTAACGTTTAGCTAAAGTAAAACGCTCAAATTTTACATTCCTAACCACCAGAAGTATTGCGGAACCATTCCGTTCCATGTCGGAATAGATCTTAAAAGTGATCAAAGTCCAGTTCACGTTAATAATAGAAATAAGAAACTAATATCACTATTTACCTTCCTGTACCGTCTGCTGCTGATGACGTCAGAGCGACGCACGTTCTATCTGGCGCCTTCTGATGACGCTTCTTAAGTCTCCCAGTTTATT
>CM059320.1:17055356-17077856 GCA_030340685.1 Protosalanx chinensis | reverse complement strand
GAGGCAGGCTAGCCAGAGGCAGGCTAGCCAGAGGCAGGCTAGCCAGAGGCAGGCTAGCCAGAGGCAGGCTAGCCAGAGGCAGGCTAGCCAGAGGCAGGCTAGCCAGAGGCAGGCTAGCCAGAGGCAGGCTAGCCAGAGGGAACACCTGCCTCATGAGGCAGCTTAACACGGGGTTAGCTAGCTAGCTGTCAATGCTAACGTTAAGCAATAACTCCATATGCTGCAAGGTAATGCTAAGTTAACCTAAACATATAAAATAATACTTGTATAATATATATAATGTGTATATAGTTACAGTACAGAGGGATAACTATCCACCAGACAGTGAAGCTTTTCTTTTCCATGTTAGTTTAACCAGCTGTGTTCTGCTTTCTTACCCAGTCTTGGAGCAGCGTTGGCCGGCGACATCTGTTGAGCAAAGTCCGAGGCTTGATCCCCGGCCTCCAGATCCCCGGCCTCCGGGAGGCCCGGTAGCCGGTCTGGTTCCAGTCCCGCCAGGAGTTTGAGCAGAGCCTCCTGCGGGACTTTACAGCCTCATCCTTTCAGGTCTGAGAAGGCTGTGAGCCGGAAACCCCGGTCCAGGCCGTGCTCTGCGGGGAGGAAGGGTTTATAACCCGGGGGGAGAGAAGCTTCGGTCCCCGCAGCTCCACAAGCCTCAGCCGGGGTGGCCGGGGGAGAGGAACCCGACATGTTAGTCCGGTGTGTGGCTCCGGTGTGTTAGTCCGGTCTGTGGCTCCGGTGTGTGGCTCGGGTCAGAAGTGGAGGGTCAGTTGGTCTATCACAGCTCTCGCGGGTACAAAGTGTGTCCTGCTGATAGTCCGCGCTGCGCGCGCTGGGAATGAATGAACGCGTGTTGCCTCCGCGCGCTCTGGAGGAGGCTGGATGACGTCACTGGCTCCTAGGGGCGACAGGTGTTTCCGGGATGTGATGTAATGAAGATGTTATTATCCTCATCTTTCTCATTTAAATATAATATATATGATATAAGGGAGTCAGGTGGCTGAGCGGTTAGGGAGTCAGGCTAGTAATCAGATGGTTGCCGGTTCGATTCATGGCCATGGCCAAGGCACTTCACCCTACTTGCCTCAGGGGGGAATGTCCCTGTACTTGCTGTCCTTCTGGATAAGAGGGTCTGATAAATGACTACATGTAGATACTATACAACCAAATTAAATTTCATCCAATATCTATATTTATTTCTTAAATTCTCATACAACAATTTTAAACAATGAGTTTGCACGAAATAATCTATAATTACAGACAATATTCACACATGGGACCTCAATGTGCTTACATTCTGATAGATACACAGGTGCCAAAGGTCAGGGAGAGGGGTCAGGGTCCTCAGGAGGGTGGGAGAGAGGGAGGGAGGGGAGATGGTGAGGGGAGATAGAGAGGGGGAGAGAGAAGACAGTTTATGAAACTTAATTCAGTAGAGAATACTGAGCAGGTGTACCAACAAGGCTGTCGTCATAGTGACGATGCCTCCAGGTTCCTCGTTGATCCTTCTGGCTTTCCGTAGATCCTCCCTCTGTGGTCTGTGATCCCTCTGTGGTCCTGCCACCTGCTGCTGCCCCCAGCTGCTGCCTCCAGCTGCTGCCCCCATCTGCTGCCCCCATCTGCTGCCCCCAGCTGCTGCCTCCAGCTGCTGCCCCCAGCTGCTGCCCCCAGCTGCTGCCCCCAGCTGCTGCCCCCAGCTGCTGCCCCCAGCTGCTGCCCCCAGCTGCTGCCCCCAGCTGCACACCATGGGGCTCAACTTTCAGCTGTGTGTGTTTGTGTGTGTAAGTGTAATTGTACTTGTTTTACTAACCTAATGGGGACCTAGACAAATGTGACAAACTGAGATGAGATGAGATCTGCAGTTTGTCCACTGAGGGATCCTGTGTCACTTTGTGTGTGTGTGTGTGTGTGTAGAAGTGAGGTGTGTGTGTGTGTGTGTGTAGAAGTGAGGTGTGTGTGTTACTGTATACAGTCCATGACGTGGATCTGCAGTGTGTCCATGTCAGGAGCCTGGTACTGACACTTAGGACAGCGGAAATCTGGAATCTCCTCACTCCCAGCTCCGCCTCCAGCCCCGCCCCCAGCCCCGCCCCCAGCCAATCCCACGCTGCGGATGGAGGAAGGGGGTGGAGCCGTGTTGAAGGCAGCACCTGGAAATACCCCTGAGAGGGAAGGAGAGAGAAGGAAGATGAAATAACTCTGAGAACTAGAGATTATGCTGGCAGGCACTGTTACAGCCAATTAGCAGTGAGCATATGTATATATGTGGGTGTATGTGTGTATATGTGCGTGTGTGTATATGTGTGTGTTTATGTGTGTCTGTGGGTGTGGGTGTGTGTGTATGTGTACCTTGTTGAGGTCGAGGGGCTCTGAAGTCATCCAGGTGTCTATACTGCATCTCCTCCATCTGTGCACTAAACACACACACGCACACACACACAGACACACATTATAATCATGCCATGCACTCAGTCCCAGACACACATCTACTTCCTGGATGCCCTGTTGTTACCGTGAGGTTCCTTCCTGTTTGAGGCGTTCCATCTTAGCCAGCGCCTGGGTCAGCTGATCCTGAAGCTCCTCCTTCCTCTGGTTCAGCTTCTCTCTCGCCTCACGCTCAGCTAGGAAGTCGGCCTTGTAGATCTCAGCCTGGACACACACACACACCAAGGGCAGTGAGGACAGGTACAGTGTCCAGGTGTGTGTGTGTGTGTGTGTTTACCTGCGCTGTGAGGACAGGTACAGTGTCCAGGTGTGTGTGTGTGTGTGTTGGTTTACCTGCTCTGTGAGGACAGGTACAGTCTCCAGGTGTGTGTGTGTTGGTTTACCTGCTCTGTGAGGACAGGTACAGTCTCCAGGTGTGTGTGTGTGTGTTGGTTTACCTGCTCTGTGAGGACAGGTACAGTCTCCAGGTGTGTGTGTTGGTTTACCTGCTCTGTGAGGACAGGTACAGTCTCCAGGTGTGTGTGTGTGTGTGTTTGTTTACCTGCGCTGTGAGGACAGGTACAGTCTCCAGGTGTGTGTGTGTGTGTGTTTACCTGCGCTGTGAGGACAGGTACAGTCTCCAGGTGTGTGTGTGTGTGTTGGTTTACCTGCGCTGTGAGGACAGGTACAGTCTCCAGGTGTGTGTGTGTGTTGGTTGGTTTACCTGCTCTGTGAGGACAGGTACAGTCTCCAGGTGTGTGTGTTGGTTTACCTGCTCTGTGAGGACAGGTACAGTCTCCAGGTGTGTGTGTGTTTGTTTACCTGCGCTGTGAGGACAGGTACAGTCTCCAGGTGTGTGTGTGTGTGTGTGTTTACCTGCGCTGTGAGGACAGGTACAGTCTCCAGGTGTGTGTGTTGGTTTACCTGCTCTGTGAGGACAGGTACAGTCTCCAGGTGTGTGTGTGTTGGTTTACCTGCTCTGTGAGGACAGGTACAGTCTCCAGGTGTGTGTGTGTGTGTGTTGGTTTACCTGCTCTGTGAGGACAGGTACAGTCTCCAGGTGTGTGTGTGTGTGTGTTGGTTTACCTGCGCTGTGAGGACAGGTACAGTCTCCAGGTGTGTGTGTGTGTTGGTTTACCTGCGCTGTGAGGACAGGTACAGTCTCCAGGTGTGTGTGTGTGTGTTGGTTGGTTTACCTGCTCTGTGAGGACAGGTACAGTCTCCAGGTGTGTGTGTGTGTGTGTTGGTTTACCTGCTCTGTGAGGACAGGTACAGTCTCCAGGTGTGTGTGTTGGTTTACCTGCGCTGTGAGGACAGGTACAGTCTCCAGGTGTGTGTGTGTGTGTGTTGGTTTACCTGCGCTGTGAGGACAGGTACAGTCTCCAGGTGTGTGTGTGTGTTGGTTTACCTGCGCTGTGAGGACAGGTACAGTCTCCAGGTGTGTGTGTGTGTTGGTTTACCTGCTCTGTGAGGACAGGTACAGTCTCCAGGTGTGTGTGTGTTGGTTTACCTGCGCTGTGAGGACAGGTACAGTCTCCAGGTGTGTGTGTGTGTGTGTGTTGGTTGGTTTACCTGCGCTGTGAGGACAGGTACAGTCTCCAGGTGTGTGTGTGTGTGTGTGTTGGTTGGTTTACCTGCGCTGTGAGGACAGGTACAGTCTCCAGGTGTGTGTGTGTGTGTGTGTTGGTTGGTTTACCTGCGCTGTGAGGACAGGTACAGTCTCCAGGTGTGTGTGTGTGTTGGTTGGTTTACCTGCGCTGTGAGGACAGGTACAGTCTCCAGGGAGCCTCTCTGCTGCTCCACCTCCTCCTTCAGCTTGTCGATCAGGTCCTGTTTGAGAGCCAAGGCTCTCTCTGCCTCCTCCAGCCTGCTGCCCAGGTCCCCTCCCTGCACACACACACACACACACTTCATACACACACACTTCATACACACGTATTCCAAACTTGACTGACAGATAGCCAGTGACTGACCTGGGTCTCATTCTTGAGCTTGGAGTCGTAGTCTCTAAAGAGACACGTGTATGCATGCTGTAACTGAGTCAACTTCTTCCTGAGAAGGAGAAGAGGGAGGGGAGGACAGGGGAGGACAGGGGAGGGTAGGAGGGGAGGAGGAGGGTAGGAGGGGAGGACAGGGGAGGAGGAGGGTAGGACAGGGGAGGAGGAGGGGAGGAGGGTAGGACAGGGGAGGAGGAGGGGAGGGTAGGACAGGGGAGGAGGAGGGTAGGACAGGGGAGGAGGAGGGGAGGAGGGCAGGACAGGGGAGGATGAGGGGAGGGTAGGAGGGGAGGAGGAGGGTAGGAGGGCAGGGGAGGAGGAGGGGAGGAGGGCAGGACAGGGGAGGAGGAGGGGAGGAGGGTAGGACAGGGGAGGAGGAGGGGAGGAGGGTAGGACAGGGGAGGAGGAGGGGAGGAGGGTAGGACAGGGGAGGAGGAGGGGAGGGTAGGAGGGCAGGACAGGGGAGGAGGAGGGGAGGAGGGTAGGACAGGGGAGGAGGAGGGTAGGAGGGCAGGACAGGGGAGGAGGAGGGTAGGAGGGCAGGACAGGGGAGGAGGAGGGTAGGAGGGCAGGACAGGGGAGGAGGAGGGGAGGAGGGCAGGACAGGGGAGGAGGAGGGGAGGGTAGGAGGAGGATAAATTAAAACAAGTAGCTTAAGAGTGTGGAGAAAAGCATGCTAAAAGCTAACATAGATTCTTATTGTTTATGATACATATTGCATAAGAATATACAGGAATTAGCAGAACTGTGTTATTGTTCTGTCTCTGTACCAGGAAGAAGATGAGGGGGCAGACTGTGTTATTGTTCTGTCTCTGTACCAGGAAGACGATGAGGGGGCAGACTGTGTTATTGTTCTGTCTCTGTACCAGGAAGACGATGAGGGGGCAGACTGTGTTATTGTTCTGTCTCTGTACCAGGAAGACGATGAGGGGGCAGACTGTGTTATTGTTCTGTCTCTGTACCAGGAAGACGATGAGGGGGCAGACTGTGTTATTGTTCTGTCTGTACCAGGAAGAAGATGAGGGGGCAGACTGTGTTATTGTTCTGTCTCTGTACCAGGAAGACGATGAGGGGGCAGACTGTGTTATTGTTCTGTCTCTGTACCAGGAAGACGATGAGGGGGCAGACTGTGTTATTGTTCTGTCTCTGTACCAGGAAGACGATGAGGGGGCAGACTGTGTTATTGTTCTGTCTCTGTACCAGGAAGATGATGAGGGGGCAGACTGTGTTATTGTTCTGTCTCTGTACCAGGAAGACGATGAGGGGGCAGACTGTGTTATTGTTCTGTCTCTGTACCAGGAAGATGATGAGGGGGCAGACTGTGTTATTGTTCTGTCTCTGTACCAGGAAGACGATGAGGGGGCAGACTGTGGCTGCAGCTGTGTGAAGGACAGATAACTTCCCAGTTCTCTGCTTATCACACAGAAGTTATCTGCACAGACCTCCCTAATATGAAAGTGTGTGTGATAAATATGCTGGGTCAGGGACAGACAGGTGGACTATTTTCATTAAAACCCTATTAGACTTGAAGTAGGAGACAGGTGTGTGTGTGTACCTCTCCTCAGTCACCACATGTCTCTCTGTCTTCAGTGCTGTCTCCAGTGTGTGTGTGTGTGTGTACCTCTCCTCAGTCACCACATGTCTCTCTGTCTTCAGTGCTGTCTCCAGTGTGTGTGTGTGTGTGTGTGTGTACCTCTCCTCAGTCACCACATGTCTCTCTGTCTTCAGTGCTGTCTCCAGTGTGTGTGTGTGTGTGTGTGTGTACCTCTCCTCAGTCACCACATGTCTCTCTGTCTTCAGTGCTGTCTCCAGTGTGTGTGTGTGTGTGTACCTCTCCTCAGTCACCACATGTCTCTCTGTCTTCAGTGCTGTCTCCAGTGTGTGTGTGTGTGTGTGTGTGTGTGTACCTCTCCTCAGTCACCACATGTCTCTCTGTCTTCAGTGCTGTCTCCAGTGTCTGTGTCTGCAGCAGCAGCTTGTCCACAGTCAGCTTGTGTTGTCTCCTCTGCTGTTCCACATCTCTCTCTGCTGCCTGGAGGGCTTCTGTCTTACTGCACAGCCTGCACACACACACACACACACACACAATGACACACAGTGACACACACACCATACTCACAGATACCTGAGCTGTAATCTTCAAACACAGACACACACACACTCTCTCACACACACACAGACACTCAGTGTCGTACTTGTCCTCTAGCAGCTGGCGATCTTGCTCGCTCCTCTCCAGACAGCTCCTGCTCTCTCTCAGCTCTCCCAGCAGGGACGTAGCCTGGGCCTTCAGAGACTCACAGTCCTTCGCTAGCTGCACGCACACACACACACACACACACACAAGTCAATACACATGCATGCATACACACACCTGTATCTGTAGGTATGTGGTTATGTATTTGCGTGTACATGTATCTGTGTGTGTGACTGTGTCTCTGTGTGTGTGTGTATCTGTGTATGTGTCTGTGTGTGTGTATCTGTGTGTGTGTCTGCGTGTGTGTCTCTGTGTGTGTGTCTCTGTGTGTGTGTCTGTGTGTGTGTCTCTGTGTGTGTGTATCTGTGTATGTGTCTGTGTGTGTGTATCTGTGTGTGTGTCTGTGTGTGTGTCTCTGTGTGTGTGTCTCTGTGTGTGTGTCTGTGTGTGTGTCTCTGTGTGTGTGTCTGTGTGTGTGTCTGTGTGTGTGTATCTGTGTGTGTGTCTGTGTGTGTGTCTCTGTGTGTGTGTCTGTGTGTGTGTCTCTGTGTGTGTGTCTGTGTGTGTGTCTCTGTGTGTGTGTCTGTGTGTGTGTCTCTGTGTGTGTGTCTGTGTGTGTGTCTCTGTGTGTGTGTGTACCTGAACACACTCCTTGTCTCTCTGCTTCAGGAGGGCATCTGCTCTGTCCCTCTGAGCCGAGCTCTTCTGGAGACAATCAAGCTTCTCCTGCAACTCCCGGTGCCTGGACACACACACACACACCACACACACACACACACACACACACACACACACACACACACCACACACACACACACACACACACACACACACCATACACACAGAGACACACACACCCACAGTATTAACAGGATCTTTGACTAAACCAATGTCTGTTTCTCGTCTGTGATCCAGAAGATTAGATGTTCAGCAAGACACACACACACAGACACACACACACACAGAGACACACACACAGAGACACACACACAGAGACACACACACACACAGAGACACACACACAGAGACACACACACAGAGACACACACACAGAGACACACACACAGAGACACACACAGAGACACACACACAGAGACACACACACAGAGACACACACACAGAGACACACACACAGAGACACACACACAGAGACACACACAGAGACACACACACAGAGACACACACACACAGACAGAGACACACACACACACAGACAGAGACACACACACACACAGAGACACACACACACACACAGAAACACACACACAGAGACACACATACAGAAGCACACACACAAAGATAAGACATAGAGACAGCCAGACAGACAGACAGAAGGGTAGACAGACAGGCAGGCTGACAGACAGGTAGAAAGACAGGCTGACAGACAGGCAGACAGACAGGTAGAAAGACAGGCTGACAGACAGACAGACAGGTAGAAAGACAGGCTGACAGACAGGCAGACAGACAGGTAGAAAGACAGGCTGACAGGCAGGCAGACAGGTAGAAAGACAGGCTGACAGGCAGACAGACAGACAGGTAGAAAGACAGGCTGACAGGCAGACAGACAGACAGGTAGAAAGACAGGCTGACAGGCAGACAGACAGACAGGTAGAAAGACAGGCTGACAGGCAGACAGACAGACAGGTAGAAAGACAGGCTGACAGGCCGACAGACAGACAGGTAGAAAGACAGGCTGACAGGCAGACAGACAGACAGGTAGAAAGACAGGCTGACAGGCAGACAGACAGACAGGTAGAAAGACAGGCTGACAGGCAGACAGACAGACAGGTAGAAAGACAGGCTGACAGGCAGACAGACAGACAGACAGGTAGAAAGACAGGCTGACAGGCAGACAGACAGACAGGTAGAAAGACAGGCTGACAGGCAGACAGACAGGTAGAAAGACAGGCTGACAGGCAGACAGACAGACAGGTAGAAAGACAGGCTGACAGGCAGACAGACAGACAGGTAGAAAGACAGGCTGACAGGCAGACAGACAGACAGGTAGAAAGACAGGCTGACAGGCCGACAGACAGACAGGTAGAAAGACAGGCTGACAGGCAGACAGACAGACAGGTAGAAAGACAGGCTGACAGGCAGACAGACAGACAGGTAGAAAGACAGGCTGACAGGCAGACAGACAGACAGGTAGAAAGACAGGCTGACAGGCAGACAGACAGACAGGTAGAAAGACAGACAGGCAGACAGACAGGTAGAAAGACAGACAGACAGACAGACAGGTAGAAAGACAGGCTGACAGGCAGACAGACAGGCAGGTAGAAAGACAGACAGACAGGCAGACAGACAGACAGGCAGACAGACAGACAGGCAGACAGACAGGCAGACAGACAGGTAGAAAGACAGGCTGACAGGCAGACAGACAGACAGGTAGAAAGACAGGCTGACAGGCCGACAGACAGACAGGTAGAAAGACAGGCTGACAGGCCGACAGACAGACAGGTAGAAAGACAGGCAGACAGACAGACAGACAGGCAGACAGACAGACAGGCTGACAGGCAGACAGACAGACAGGTAGAAAGACAGGCTGACAGGCAGACAGACAGACAGGTAGAAAGACAGACAGGCAGACAGACAGACAGGTAGAAAGACAGACAGACAGACAGACAGGTAGAAAGACAGGCTGACAGGCAGACAGACAGGCAGGTAGAAAGACAGACAGACAGGCAGACAGACAGACAGGCAGACAGACAGGCAGACAGGCAGACAGACAGACAGGTAGAAAGACAGGCTGACAGGCAGACAGACAGACAGGTAGAAAGACAGGCTGACAGGCAGACAGACAGACAGGTAGAAAGACAGGCTGACAGGCCGACAGACAGACAGGTAGAAAGACAGGCTGACAGGCAGACAGACAGACAGGCAGACAGACAGGCTGACAGGCAGACAGACAGACAGACAGGCAGACAGACAGACCTGCCCTGTGTGGCCTGCAGCTGCTCTGTGAGTTTAGCCAGGTGGGAGGAGCTAAGAGAAGACAGGAAGCAGGAAGCACCAGGGGTGAGTTGCTAGGTTACACAGCCTACACTGGCCAGCATGCGGTAGCATCCAGACAGCTAGTTCACGACAGTGTTAACCACAGACACTGTGGGACTTCCCCTTTAAGACTTGGTTTCACTCAGCAACCGTAATGCAGATGTGAAACTGAGTGTTGCCTTAGAGTCGCCTCAGGGATCAGAGAGTGAACATGTATCATGGCTAGCCATCCTAGCTAGCCATGACAACTAGCCATCCCAGATAGCCAGGACAGATAGCCATCCCAGATAGCCAGGACAGATAGCCATCCTAGATAGCCAGGACAGATAGCCATCCCAGATAGCCAGGACAACTAGCTAGGACAACTAGCCATCCCAGAAAAACAGGCCATGGAGTTAGTAAACAGACAGAGGTAATGGATAAAGAAAGTAGCTAGATATAAGTTGACAGATTGACAGAGAGACAGAGGTAAGATATGTGTTAATGGACCTCTGGACGACCTTCAGCTCCTAAAAATGGACAGATAGATAAACTGACCGTGACTGGTCTGAGAGGAAGTGATGTCATACCTTTCAGAAGAGTGCTGAGCATCAGATCGCTGAACGGTTTCCTCGGTAACGCCGCACGCCTGTAAGGAAGAGATCCGGCAATGTAGTTGGACCCAACATCACCACCAAACAGACGTTAAGACCTGGGAGAGCTGTGCTACCTGTGTCTGGGCCAACTGACACCTTAGCTGCTCCAGGGAGCGAAGAAGAGCGTCTCTCTCCCTGTCTCCCTCTTCCTTGTCCTTCTCCAGCTCAGTGTTCCTCCTCCTCAGCTCTCTCATACCCTCCTCCATCTTCTCTTTGTGACTCTTCAGAAGCTGCAGGAACTCATTCCCTCCTTCAAGGGGCTGCAGAGAGAGAGACAGAGAGAGAGGTGGGGTTAAGGAGAGATGAACAGAGAGAGAGAGAGAGAGGTGGGGTTAAGGAGAGATGAACAGGGACAGAGAGAGAGAGAGAGGTGGGGTTAAGGAGAGATGAACAGAGAGAGAGAGAGAGAGGGAGGTGGGGTTAAGGAGAGATGAACAGAGAGAGAGAGAGAGAGGTGGGGTTAAGGAGAGATGAACAGAGAGAGAGAGAGAGGGAGGTGGGGTTAAGGAGAGATGAACAGAGAGAGAGAGAGAGGGAGGTGGGGTTAAGGAGAGATGAACAGAGAGAGAGAGAGAGAGAGGTGGGGTTAAGGAGAGATGAACAGAGAGAGAGAGAGAGAGAGAGAGAGGTGGGGTTAAGGAGACGAACAGAGACAGAGAGAGAGAGAGGTGGGGTTAAGGAGAGATGAACAGGGACAGAGAGAGAGAGGTGGAGAGAGACACAGAAGATATAAAAGGGAGGGAGGGAAAGAGGGAGGAGAGAGGGAAGGAGGGAGGGAAAGAGGGAGGAGAGAGGGAAGGAGGGAGGAGAGAGGGAAGGAGGGAGGGAAAGAGGGAGGAGAGAGGGAAGGAGGGAGGAGAGAGGGAAGGAGGGAGGGAAGGAGGGAGGAGAGAGGGAAGGAGGGAGGGAAGGAGGGAGGAGAGAGGGAAGGAGGGAGGGAAAGAGGGAGGAGAGAGGGAAGGAGGGAGGGAAGGAGGGAGGAGAGAGGGAGGAGAGAGGGAAGGAGGGAGGGGGCAAGAGGAGGCCTGTGTAAAGAAGGGAGAAACGTGGGAAGGTCATGGCGGACAGGGTTGATTGGTCGACTGAGGAGAGAGTGGGCGGGCTCACCTCACTGTTCTTCAAGCCCCTCCCCTCCCCCCAGGCTCCCCCTAGAGAAGAAGGGGGGCTGGGGGCTGGGCTACTGATGGAACTATGCACACTCTCATCATCCTACACACACACACACACACACAACAACAACAACAACAACAACAACAACATTATAACACAGAAAATGAAGTGGGTGACGTTCATTCGCTCTCTCTCATTCTCACACACACACAAGCACGCACACGCATACACACACACAGCCTCACCAAACTGCGAGGTGTGGTCTGTGATTCACTCTCCTCCGTCCTCTTCATCCCCCTCTCCTCTGGGATCTGTGAAAGACAGGACACAGGTCACACTAGAGGCTGGACACAGGTCACACTAGAGGCTGGACACAGGTCACACTAGAGGCTGGACACAGGTCACACTAGAGGCTGGACACAGGTCACACTAGAGGCTGGACACAGGTCACACTAGAGGCTGGACACAGGTCACACTAGAGGCTGGACACAGGTCACACTAGAGGCTGGACACAGGTCACACTAGAGGCTGGACACAGGTCACACTAGAGGCTGGACACAGGTCACACTAGAGGCTGGACACAGGTCACACTAGAGGCTGGACACAGGTCACACTAGAGGCTGGACACAGGTCACACTAGAGGCTGGACACAGGTCACACTAGAGGCTGGACACAGGTCACACTAGAGGCTGGACACAGGTCACACTAGAGGCTGAACACAGGTCACACTAGAGGCTGGACACAGGTCACACTAGAGGCTGGACACAGGTCACACTAGAGGCTGGACACAGGTCACACTAGAGGCTGGACACAGGTCACACTAGAGGCTGGACACAGGTCACACTAGAGGCTGGACACAGGTCACACTAGAGGCTGGACACAGGTCACACTAGAGGAGTCTGATGTTGCTCAGAGCAGAGGGAGACTAACCAGAGTACCGTTCCTTTCAGCCTGGCCCAGCCCAGGAGGGAGGTGGGGACTGAAGCTGGAGCCCAGGGTAGCGGGGCCGTTGGCCTGGCCCAGGAGGGAGTGGTTTTCTCGGGTCAGTCTCTCCACCAGAGACCTGGCCTCATGGAAGCGACAGCTGAGGAACTCTCTCTCCTCCTTTGCCCGGCGCTGCCATCCCTCCATCTCCTCACACCGCTCACGCAGAGCATGGTTACTGCGGCGGAGGGCCTCTGCACACACACACACACCACACACACACACACACACACACACACCACACACACAGAACACACACATCACAGACGTGAAGCTAAAGTTCTACACAGTGTAAACAGTCAATCCTGTGCTGAGAGAAAGAGGGAGGAGTGAGAGAAGAGAGGATGATACCTCTGAGTTGATGGTTGTCTCCCAGCAATCTGGTCACCACTTCATTGGACGCCAGCTCAGGAGGAACCCTCAAGGCCCCGCCCCCTTCCTCTCCAGCCATCTCCCACTGCAAAGGGCAGTCTTCCTGGGGTTGGACCATCCCTACACACACACACACACACACACACACACACATTGTATTAGAATCACATGTATCCTGTACAGTTATCCCAGGCCCTGTGCATCACATGCAGTAACAGCACGAGGACAGCGGGATGAAAGCTTCTGGTTGGTTTACTGTTAAAACACAGCAGCATGACGTCACCCTCTTTAACACCCCGAGATGACGTCAAGGACTGGATAACAACATAGACACACACGACTGCTAACACACACACACACACACACGACTGCTAACACACACACACACACACGACTGCTAACACACACACACACGACTGCTAACACACACACACACACACACGACTGCTAACACACACACACACACACACACACGACTGCTAACACACACACACACACACACGACTGCTAACACACACACACACACACACACACACACACTACGCAGGTGTAGCTCCCAGGCTGTGTGACGGAAAGCAGTGAGGATCCTGACTTCATGTCCCACAGCTAGAACATTGTTGATGTTTTCTTGTTGCTGTGACAGTCTTCATCTAGTTCTCAGTAACTATACAGGACAGTCTAACTCGTTACCCGCTTTGCAGTCATTAGGTGGTGGTCTATGTTGTTAACGGTCTTGGTGGTCTTGGTGGTCTTTCTTACCTTTCAGTCCTGAATGTTCTGCTGCTCCACCTGAAGTTAGCTTAGCAAGCTAGCTGATGATGCTAAGCTAGGCGTCGACTGTCTCAGTGGAAGGAGCCTGCCCGCCAAAACAAACCAGCTCCTGTTCTAATAATCCACACTTAACTAAAGCATCTCATCTGCGGCTCCTCTTCACTAACTCACCAGCTGGCTCATTAAAGAACGGCTGGATGGATGAAGAACCTGCGGCCAGCTAGCTGCCGTTAGCTTAGGAATTCCCCTTCCTGCTTCCGCGGTGCATGGGTGACGTCAGCTCATGGGTGACGTCAGCAGGGGGGGGGGGGGGGGGGGAGGGGGGGGGGGGGGGGGTGCAGTGATGTTAGATCTGCTGAACACTCAGAGCCACACTGGGGAGGTGCAGTGATGTTAGATCTGCTGAACACTCAGAGCCACACAGGGGAGGTGCAGTGATGATCTGCTGAACACTCTGGCAAAACCAAGAAGGATTGTTCCAGAAAAAATACACTCAACTTTAAAGCGTTACAATTAATCATATACAGCAATGGAGGCATGAGTTGGATAGAAGTTTGTCAGCCTATTAATTTGATTTATTTCAACTGTCCAAAATACTGATAGGAATCAAAACACAAGTAGAGATAAAAGAAAAACCAATGAAGTTGGAGCACATTCAGTTCATTCACTCATACCTGACGAGCAGATTACTGTCATGGTCATTCTCTCCCTCACACACACGGTCACACCCCCTGCCTCTCTCAGGGCTCCTTGGCCAGTGAAATGCTGATCCGGTTGCAGCAGTGAGACAGGGAGGAGCAGAGGGGAGAGACGAAGACGTCCAGAACACACGACCACATCCAGCGAGCACACGGCAGACAGGAGTGGCACACCTGCACACAGGGGGTCACACACCTGAGGGGGGGAGACAGGACAGGGACAGAAACACAGAGGAATAGGTGAGACAGAGTGAGAGAGAGAGACAAGTACAGACAGAGAGAGAGAGAGAAGGAGAGAGAGAGAGAAGGAGAGAGAAGGAGAGAGAGACACAGAGAGAGAGAGAAGGAGAGAGAGAGAGGAGACAGAGAGAGACAGAGAGAGAGAGCGAGAAGGAGAGAGAGAGGAGACAGAGAGAGAGAGAGAAGGAGAGAGAGACAGAGTGAAAGTACAGAGATCCAAAGAGAGAGAGAGAGTTTCAGAGGCAGTGTGATACCAGATGTGAAGGCAGGCCAGCAGTGCGAGGAGGCAGCCAGCCAGCAGGGCCAGAGGCAGGCCACAGAGGAGAGACAGGCCTCGGTAACTCCACAGTCTGATCAGCTCCCACAGCAGAACGCTCCACAGCCACACCCTGTCTGCAGTGTGCAGCTCTGCAGGCTCTGCTAACACACTGCTGCAGTCCACCTGGAAACACACACACACACAGGGAGAAACACACACACAGACAAACACACACAGGGAGAAACACACACACAGACAAACACACACACAGGTAGAAACGTTTACATTACATTTAGTCAGATGCTTTTATCCAGAGCGACTTACAGCAAGTACAGAGACATTCCCCCCTGAGGCAAGTAGGGTGAAGTGCTTTGCCCAAGGACACAACGTCATGGCGCAGCCAGGATTCGAACCCGATTTCCTCAGCACTCAGCCACCTGACTCCCACAGAAACACACACACATATTGTGTAAGTGACCAGTGAACCCTGTACTGCTGAGGAGAGAGAGTACCTGCAGGTGTTGATTCATTCCGTGGGGGTCTCTGTTCTTCAAGGGGGAGGAGACAGGAGGCGTGGGGGGGGAGGAGACAGGAGGCGTGGGGGAGGAGGAGATGGGGGAGGGGGTCGGAGGGGTGGAGGCAAACTCTGGGGGAGGAGGGACATTCATCACGTCTTCCTCTTCATCATCATCAATCTGACAATCCACCAGGCAGTCATCACTCACCATCATCATCATCCTCACTGTGGGGAGAGTGGACACACACACACACACACACAGACACACACAGACACACACACAGACACACAGACACACACACACACACACTTGTTCAGAGCAGGTTCTGCAGTAGACTTGGACAGAGAAGCACCTGTGTGAAGGTATATGTGTCAGAATAGACATGTTAATATGCAGCTGTGTGGTTAGAGGAACTGACTGCTTGACTGCAGACCAAAGAGGTTACAGGTTCAAATCCCCACTGGTCATAACCATGGTCAACTTGTGGGTCAACTAAAATGCATGTGACCAACCAGAACACAGATGTTTAGGAAAAATATAAATAAACAAATGAATGTGGCTAGTCCAGCCCTCTGTAGCCTTGGAAACATGACTGAGACTGCTAGCATGCTAGCATGGCTGTAGGAGTTAGCTAGATGAATGACTGGTAGTCACAATGGTGGCAGGCAGGCTAGATCTCACTTACCTCCCAGAACTAGCTCTGCTCTGGACCTGGGTGAGGTACTCCTGGGTGAGGTACTCCTGGGTGAGGTACTCCTGGGTGAGGTACTCCTGGGTGAGGTACACCTGGGTGAGGTACTCCTGGGTGAGGTACTCCTGGGTGAGGTACTCCTGAGTGAGGTACTCCTGGGTGAGGTACTCCTGGGTGAGGTACTCCTGGGTGAGGTACACCTGGGTGAGGTACACCTGGGTGAGGTACTCCTGGGTGAGGTACTCCTGGGTGAGGTACACCTGGGTGAGGTACTCCTGGGTGAGGTACTCCTGGGTGAGGTACACCTGGGTGAGGTACACCTGGGTGAGGTACTCCTGGGTGAGGTACTCCTGGGTGAGGTACTCCTGGGTGAGGTACAGGGGAGAGATAGGGGAGGGAAACACAGAGAGGAACAAGGGAGAACTGGACGGACCTTGTGGCAAAGCAGGAGTTATTGTGAGTCAGTGGAACTGCATGGAGTAGTGTGTGTGTGTGTGGGGGGTGTGTGTGTGGGCGTGTGTGTGTGGGGGTGTGTGTGTGGGGGTGTGTGTGTGGGCGTGTGTGTGTGTGTGACTGATATTTTTAGGAGAGGAATGATGGGAGAGTATATCAAGTTACTGGAGATTCCCAAGTGTATGGGGCTTCCACCAGCTTAGTCTGACAAGGCACAACAAAACCTTCTGGAACCAGATCAATCATTTATTCTTTTATTCAATTCATTTTTTTGTTGTTTCGTAACCACAGACACATTGTAAGACAGTAATTGAAGCAACATCATCTAACAGGGTCCAGGGGGGTTAGAGAAGGTTCCACTATGGTAACTAGAGAAGGTTCTGCAGACCACAGCCTCGCCCCAGGGTCAACACATCAAAGGGTGAGACGATGACCTCATCACCACGCCAACTTTAGACCTCATGGGTTCTGACGAGACTCGTAACCCATAGCAACTGAGCCCTGAATTAGCGAAAAGGCTAACGGTAGCTTGAGTGTTGCTTCTCGTAATGAACAAAACTTCAGAACTATCGTCATAAAAATATTTGAACAGGAAGTAGATATTATACACTACGAATGCACAGTATTGGATTCGGTTAGCCGAAGCTAGCCTCGGGTAAAAGCAACAACATCCACAAAGGCTCATGGGTAATCAACAAGCCCCGCCTCATCCTTCATGTGTTGGTCCTCAGGCGAGACCCGAGTCTGTCAAGTCAACATGACGCCTGTCAATCACAGCTTTAATCCAGCCCCCCCTGTAAAAACCTCCTCTACTGACAATGGAGGCCATTTTGGCTCAGAGGCTGGGGTCAGTTTCCAGTTTCAGTGTTGAGAAGTGAGTCAACCCCAGCCCTGAGATCCCCCATGGCTCAAGCCTAGCTCTAACTAACCCTGAGAAGCTCCTCCCCCTCTGCCGGGGAGGCCGTGAGCTAGACAGCACACGCTCGTTTGGACTATTTTGGCGGGAAACTGGAGGTCGGTGAGGGAATGTTGTTACCATAGAGACGTATTTTTGTAACTGTGGAATGTCCCTGGCTGGTGATGTCACAGCTAAGCTTTTCAGATTCTCTCGGTCGCACAAAAGTTTGAACGTAACGTAACGCGAAACGGCACGACAACAAACTGTCAAACGAACAAACGAACATCACCGACACACTGGCACAATGACAGGGCAAACAGAGTCATCATACAGTCATCCAAAATAAATCAACATTGTCATAAGCATCTTCATGAACAACGTCGTCATCGTTATTGTCAAAATCATTGTCATGATAATAATCAAACATCTCAATCTCATTCTTATCTTCAAAATTGTCATCATTGGAATCACGATCATATCCTTAATCATGATCATCTTCATGCATTATCATCGCCTTTTCGTTTCGCTCTCTTTCTATTGGTCAGCTGGTCTGAACAGAGCCCGCCCCCTGAGGCTGAAGCCCCCCTTCTTTGCAGCCGGGGGGAGAGATGGAGCGAGGGAGGAGGAAGAGGAGGAGGCTGGCACTGCAGGCTGCAGGGGGGGCTGCAGCGGGGGCTGCCGAGAGAGAAGCTCCTTAAAGACTGAGTTCATCTGTCTGCTCAACACCTCCTGAGAGAGAGGGAGAGAGAGGGGGAGGAGAGAGGGGGAGGAGAGAGGAGAGAGGGGGAGAGAGGGGGAGGAGAGAGAGAGAGAAAGAGAGGAGAGAGGGGGAGAGAGGGGGAGGAGAGAGAGAGAGAGAGAGGAGAGAGGGGGAGAGAGGGGGAGGAGAGAGGGGGAGGAGAGAGGGGGAGGAGAGAGGAGAGAGGGGGAGAGAGGGGGAGGAGAGAGAGAGAGAGAGAGGAGAGAGGGGGAGAGGGGTAGAGAGAGGAGAGATGAGGAAAGGGGTAGAGAGAGAGAGGAGAGAGGTAGAGAGAGTGAGTATTCAGTATTTTTTTCCAAACCTCCACCAATACATTTGTAATGCATACCTTGTCCACAGGCTGCCTGTCTGTCTGCCCAGGCCTGTCTGTCTGCCCAGGCCTGTCTGTCTGCCCAGGCCTGTCTGTCGGTGCTTTGATACCAAGTCTGACATTGTCCAGGGTGTGTCTGCGCTCTTGGGATGCTCTTGAAAGAGAGAGAGAAAAGAGGATGAAAGTTCTGATTCAGGTCTAGATCTGCCTCTATATAAATGTGTGTATGTGTGTGTTTTTGATTGTGTGTGACTGTGTGTGTGTGTGTGTGAGAGTGACTGTGTGTGTGTGTGACAGTGTGTGTGTGACAGTGTGTGTGTGACAGTGTGTGTGTGTGTGTGTGTTTGAGTGACTGTGTGTGTGTGTGTGTGTGTGAGTGACTGTGTGTGTGTGTGTGTGTGAGTGACTGTGTGTGTACCCCATGTGTTGGCGTGTGGCAGGGGAGGTGGGGGGTTTCAGTAGTGGGCTTCCCTCCCCCCCCCTCTGTCTCCCAGGCAACGATGCGCTGTCACTGTTCACCCTCATCCTGTCAAACACAAACACATCAATATGACAGACTGTGTGTGTGTGTTTACCTGGTAGTGTGTATGTGTGTGTTTGTTTACCTGGTAGTGTGTATGTGTGTGTGTGTGTATGTGTGTGTGTGTTTACCTGGTAGTGTGTATGTGTGTGTGTGTGTATGTGTGTGTGTGTTTACCTGGTAGTGTGTATGTGTGTGTGTGTATGTGTGTGTGTGTTTACCTGGTAGTGTGTATGTGTGTGTGTGTGTATGTGTGTGTTTACCGGGTAGTGTGTATGTGTGTGTATGTGTGTGTGTGTTTACCTGGTAGTGTGTATGTGTGTGTGTGTGTGTGTGTGGTGTATGTGTGTGTGTGTATGTGTGTGTTTACCGGGTAGTGTGTATGTGTGTGTATGTGTGTGTGTGTTTACCTGGTAGTGTGTATGTGTGTGTGTGTGTGTGTGTGTGTGTTTACCTGGTAGTGTGTATGTGTGTGTGTATGTGTGTTTACCGGGTGGTGTTCTCAGTATGTTGTTCCTCGACTGTCAGGTTTCCAGTGCTTCCTCCACCACCCTCCTCCCTTCTCCCCCGATCCGTTCTGGAGAGAGAGAGAGAGAGAGGGGGGGGAGGGGGAGAGAGAGAGAGAGAGGGGGGGGAGGGGGAGAGAGAGAGAGAGAGAAGGGGGGGAGGGGGAGGGAGAGAGAGAGAGAGGGGGAGGGGGAGAGAGAGAGAGAGAGAGAGGGGGAGGGGAGAGAGAGAGAGAGGGGGGGGAGGGGGAGAGAGAGAGAGAGAGAGAGGGGGGGGAGGGGGAGAGAGAGAGAGAGAGAAGGGGGGGAGGGGGAGGGAGAGAGAGAGAGAGGGGGAGGGGGAGAGAGAGAGAGAGAGAGGGAGAGAGAGAGAGACAGAGAGAGAGAGAGAGAGAGAGAGGGAGAGAGAGAGAGGGAGGGGGAGGGGGAGGGGGGAACAACAAAAAAGGGTCTTAAAAGTTTCAATGTTGTAGAAGTTCTTTTCCCCAGACACACACACACACACACACACGGCAGAACTCACCCGTCCAACACACTGATGTACTTATGAGGGATGAGCCCTCTGGCTCCTCCCACCTCCCCTCTCCACCAATCAGAGGAGGCCTTGCTGTGCAGTAGGAGGAGCTCTCCTTGTTTGAATGACAGCTCAGCAGGAGACCTTGCAACATAGTCAAACATGGCCACCGCCTCCCACTCTGCAGACACATTTACATGAAGTCATTTATCAGACTCTCTGATCCAGAGAGACTTACAGTAAGTACAGGGACATTCCCCCCTGAGGGAAGTAGGGTGAAGTTGTGCCCAAGGACACAACGTCATGTTGGCACAGCCAGGAATCGAACTTGCAACCTTCCAATCATGAGCCCAACTCCTTAACTGCTGACCCCCACGACATGTCCATTTGAACTGTTTCTGTTTCTGTGTGTGTGTGTGTGTGTGTGTGTGTGTCTTGGGAGTCAGGTGACTGAGCGGTTAGGGAATTGGGCTCGTAATCAGAGGGTTGTCGATTCCTCAACATAACTTGTTCTTGGGCACTCATGGGGAATGTCCCTGTGCTGTGTGTGTGTGTGTGTGTGTGTGTGTGTGTTCTTACCCTCCTCACTGTGAAGGTGGTCCACCTCCCCATCACCCTCCTCACTGATTGGCTCACTGTAATCAAGACCAGGAAGTAGAAAGCTAAAAAAAACATGTTTCTCAAGCCTCAACTGACAACTCTATTGAGCTAGCTGACTAGCTAATAGCTCTATAGCTAATAGTCCATTACTAGTGAATTTCCCCATTGTGGGATTAATAAAGTAAATCCAATCTAATCTAATTTCAGTCAAGGAGAATTCCTAATTAGTGCCAACAAGGAGTTCATCACAACACCACACAGTGCTGAGGAGGCCTGGCCACAGCGCCCTCTCCTGGTGGCTCACTAGACCACAGCGCCCTCTCCTGGTGGCTCACCAGACCACAGCGCCCTCTCCTGGTGGCTCACTAGACCACAGCGCCCTCTCCTGGTGGCTCACCAGACCACAGCGCCCTCTCCTGGTGGCTCACTAGACCACAGCGCCCTCTCCTGGTGGCTCACCAGACCACAGCGCCCTCTCCTGGTGGCTCACCAGACCACAGCGCCCTCTCCTGGTGGCTCACTAGACCACAGCGCCCTCTCCTGGTGGCTCACCAGACCACAGCGCCCTCTCCTGGTGGCTCACTAGACCACAGCGCCCTCTCCTGGTGGCTCACTAGACCACAGCGCCCTCTCCTGGTGGCTCACCAGACCACAGCGCCCTCTCCTGGTGGCTCACCAGACCACAGCGCCCTCTCCTGGTGGCTCACTAGACCACAGCGCCCTCTCCTGGTGGCTCACCAGACCACAGCGCCCTCTCCTGGTGGCTCACTAGACCACAGCGCCCTCTCCTGGTGGCTCACCAGACCACAGCGCCCTCTCCTGGTGGCTCACTAGACCACAGCGCCCTCTCCTGGTGGCTCACTAGACCACAGCGCCCTCTCCTGGTGGCTCACCAGACCACAGCGCCCTCTCCTGGTGGCTCACCAGACCACAGCGCCCTCTCCTG
Source organism: Protosalanx chinensis (assembly GCA_030340685.1). NCBI lineage: Eukaryota > Metazoa > Chordata > Actinopteri > Osmeriformes > Salangidae > Protosalanx > Protosalanx chinensis. Next base: position 17,056,462 of record CM059320.1, on the reverse strand, counting down.
GTGGCTCACCAGACCACAGCGCCCTCTCCTGGTGGCTCACCAGACCACAGCGCCCTCTCCTGGTGGCTCACCAGACCACAGCGCCCTCTCCTGGTGGCTCACCAGACCACAGCGCCCTCTCCTGGTGGCTCACTAGACCACAGCGCCCTCTCCTGGTGGCTCACCAGACCACAGCGCCCTCTCCTGGTGGCTCACCAGACCACAGCGCCCTCTCCTGGTGGCTCTGGTAACCTAGACCACAGCGCCCTCTCCTGGTGGCTCACCAGACCACAGCGCCCTCTCCTGGTGGCTCACCAGACCACAGCGCCCCTCTCCTGGTGGCTCACCAGACCACAGCGCCCTCTCCTGGTGGCTCACTAGACCACAGCGCCCTCTCCTGGTGGCTCACAGACCACAGCGCCCTCTCCTGGTGGCTCACCAGACCACAGCGCCCTCTCCTGGTGGCTCACCTAGACCACAGCGCCCTCTCCTGGTGGCTCACCAGACCACAGCGCCCTCTCCTGGTGGCTCACTAGACCACAGCGCCCTCTCCTGGTGGCTCACCAGACCACAGCGCCCTCTCCTGGTGGCTCACCAGACCACAGCGCCCTCTCCTGGTGGCTCACCTAGACCACAGCGCCCTCTCCTGGTGGCTCACCAGACCACAGCACCCTCTCCTGGTGGCTCACCTAGACCACAGCGCCCTCTCCTGGTGGCTCACCAGACCACAGCGCCCTCTCCTGGTGGCTCACTAGACCACAGCGCCCTCTCCTGGTGGCTCACCAGACCACAGCGCCCTCTCCTGGTGGCTCACTAGACCACAGCGCCCTCTCCTGGTGGCTCACCAGACCACAGCGCCCTCTCCTGGTGGCTCACCAGACCACAGCGCCCTCTCCTGGTGGCTCACCTAGACCACAGCGCCCTCTCCTGGTGGCTCACCAGACCACAGCGCCCTCTCCTGGTGGCTCACCAGACCACAGCACCCTCTCCTGGTGGCTCACCAGACCACAGCGCCCTCTCCTGGTGGCTCACTAGATCACAGCGCCCTCTCCTGGTGGCTCACCAGACCACAGCGCCCTCTCCTGGTGGCTCACCAGACCACAGCACCCTCTCCTGGTGGCATCTCA
>CM059320.1:17050140-17054856 GCA_030340685.1 Protosalanx chinensis | reverse complement strand
TACACACAACACACACAGGCTATACACACACAGTATCTACACACACACACACAGGCTATACACACACAGTATCTACACACACACACACACAGGCTATACACACACAGTATCTACACACACACACACAGGCTATACACACACAGTATCTACACACACACACACAGGCTATACACACACAGTATCTACACACACACACACACAGGCTATACACACACAGTATGTAGTACTTTTTACACAGTAAAAAGTATTTGGTTCTCTGGGTTTTGACCTGGTCTCCCTTGTGGGGGTCAGATCCATACTGAGGTCAGGGTCAGAGATCAAGGTCAGGGTCAGAGATCAAGGTCAGGGTCAGAGATCAAGGTTAGGGTCAGAGATCAAGGTCAGGGTCAGAGATCAAGGTTAGGGTCAGAGATCAAGGTTAGGGTCAGAGATCAAGGTTAGGGTCAGAGATCTGGTTAGAGGTCAGGGGTCAGATCAGGTTAGAGGTCAGGGTCAGGGGTCAGATCAGGTTAGAGGTCAGGGGTCAGGGGTCAGGGGTCAGGGGTCAGAGGTCAGGGTCAGGGCTCACCTGGTCTCCTTCATGAGGGTGATAGTTGAATCTGAATGGAAGACAGAAAGCAGTGTTGTGTTGTTGTAACAAGGCATCTCTGTCTCCGCCCTGGTCCAGCGCAGAGACCGCCCCCTCCAGCTGCTCAAGCCCCGCCTCCTCCACACGCTGGACACGCCCCTGCCCGCCAGGTAGCTCCTCATCACGCGCTCCAGCGAAGATGGAACCCCAGGTCACAGCACTGACGGGGGGGGGGAGGGGAGGTCAGGTGTGTGTGTGTTCAGGTGTGTGTGTGTTCAGGTGAGTGTTCAGGTGTGTGTGTGTTCAGGTGTGTGTGTGTTCAGGTGAGTGTTCAGGGTGTGTGTGTGTGTTCAGGTGCTGTGTGTGTTCAGGTGTGTGTGTGTTCAGTGTGTGTGTGTGTGTTCAGGTGTGTGTGTGTTCAGGTGTGTGTGTTCAGGTGAGTGTTCAGGTGTGTGTGTGTTCAGTTGTGTGGTGTGTTCAGGTGAGTGTTCAGGTGTGTGTGTGTGTTCAGGTGTGTGTGTGTGTGTTCAGGTGTGTGTGTTCAGGTGAGTGTTCAGGTGTGTGTGTGTTCAGGTGTGTGTTCAGGTGTGTGTGTGTGTTCAGGTGTGTGTGTGTGTGTGTTCAGGTGTGTGTGTGTGTGTGTTCAGGTGTGTGTGTGTTCAGGTGTGTGTTCAGGTGTGTGTGTGTGTGTGTTCAGGTGTGTGTGTGTGTGTGTTCAGGTGTGTGTGTTCAGGTGTGTGTGTGTGTGTGTGTTCAGGTGTGTGTGTTCAGGTGTGTGTGTTCAGGTGAGTGTTCAGGTGTGTGTGTGTTCAGGTGTGTGTTCAGGGTGTGTGTGTGTGTGTTCAGGTGTGTGTGTTCAGGTGAGTGTTCAGGTGTGTGTGTGTTCAGGTGTGTGTGTGTGTGTTCAGGTGTGTTCAGGTGTGTGTGTTTGTGTGTTCAGGTGTGTGTGTGTGTTCAGGTGTGTTCAGGTGTGTGTGTGTGTGTGTTCAGGTGTGTGTTCAGGTGTGTTCAGGTGTGTGTGTTTGTGTGTTCAGGTGTGTGTGTGTGTTCAGGTGTGTGTTCAGGTGAGTGTTCAGGTGTGTGTGTGTTCAGGTGTGTGTTCAGGTGTGTGTGTGTGTGTGTGTTCATTGTGAGTGTGTGTGTGTGTGTTCAGGTGTGTGTGTTCAGGTGAGTGTTCAGGTGTGTGTGTGTTCAGGTGTGTGTGTGTGTGTTCAGGTGTGTTCAGGTGTGTGTGTTTGTGTGTTCAGGTGTGTGTGTGTGTTCAGGTGTGTTCAGGTGTGTGTGTTTGTGTGTTCAGGTGTGTGTGTGTGTTCTCACATCAATGAGAGCACTGATGTCTGCAGGGTAGTACTTGTTCATGGCAGCCGTTTGCAGCAGACAGGTTCAGCAGGTAATCATTCCTCGCCTTGGTGCATTTCAGCTGGGTCTCCTGTACTCTGCCGTGCCTCTGCACACACACACACACACACACACACACACAGACCACACACAGACACACACACACAGATACACACACACACACAGACACACACACACAGACACACACACACACACACACACAGACACACACACAGACACACACACAAACAGGCATGCAAGTTTACCAAGGTTGACACCGGAAATTCAGGTTGGTGAGAAAGATGTAAAAGACTTCCTGTGCCACAGAAACACACTTCCTCTCTTTCCACCTGCCTGCAGTTAGATCAGACCTGAGATCAGTCCTGTACTGAAGGAGAGTTAGATCTGACATGAGATCAGTCCTGTACTGAAGGAGAGTTAGATCTGACCTGAGATCAGTCCTGTACTGAAGGAGAGTTAGATCTGACCTGAGATCAGTCCTGTACTGAAGGAGAGTTAGATCAGACCTGAGATCAGTCCTGTACTGAAGGAGAGTTAGATCTGACATGAGATCAGTCCTGTACTGAAGGAGAGTTAGATCTGACCTGAGATCAGTCCTGTACTGAAGGAGAGTTAGATCTGACCTGAGATCAGTCCTGTACTGAAGGAGAGTTAGATCAGACCTGAGATCAGTCCTGTACTGAAGGAGAGTTAGATCTGACCTGAGATCAGTCCTGTACCGAAGGAGAGTTAGATCAGACCTGAGATCAGTCCTGTACTGAAGGAGAGTTAGATCAGACCTGAGATCAGTCCTGTACTGAAGGAGAGTTGGATCTGACATGAGATCAGTCCTGTACTGAAGGAGAGTTGGATCTGACATGAGATCAGTCCTGTACTGAAGGAGAGTTAGATCAGACCTGAGATCAGTCCTGTACTGAAGGAGAGTTAGATCTGACCTGAGATCAGTCCTGTACTGAAGGAGAGTTAGATCTGACATGAGATCAGTCCTGTACTGAAGGAGAGTTAGATCTGACCTGAGATCAGTCCTATACTGAAGGAGAGTTAGATCTGACATGAGATCAGTCCTGTACTGAAGGAGAGTTAGATCAGACCTGAGATCAGTCCTGTACTGAAGGAGAGTTAGATCAGACCTGAGATCAGTCCTGTACTGAAGGAGAGTTGGATCAGACCTGAGATCAGTCCTGTACTGAAGGAGAGTTGGATCAGACCTGAGATCAGTCCTGTACTGAAGGAGAGTTAGATCAGACCTGAGATCAGTCCTGTACTGAAGGAGAGTTAGATCAGACCTGAGATCAGTCCTGTACTGAAGGAGAGTTAGATCAGACCTGAGATCAGTCCTGTACTGAAGGAGAGTTAGATCTGACCTGAGATCAGTCCTGTACTGAAGGAGAGTTAGATCTGACATGAGATCAGTCCTATACTGAAGGAGAGTTAGATCAGACCTGAGATCAGTCCTGTACTGAAGGAGAGTTAGATCTGACATGAGATCAGTCCTGTACTGAAGGAGAGTTAGATCTGACCTGAGATCAGTCCTGTACTGAAGGAGAGTTAGATCTGACATGAGATCAGTCCTGTACTGAAGGAGAGTTAGATCAGACCTGAGATCAGTCCTGTACTGAAGGAGAGTTAGATCAGACCTGAGATCAGTCCTCTACTGAAGGAGAGTTAGATCAGACCTGAGATCAGTCCTGTACTGAAGGAGAGTTAGATCAGACCTGAGATCAGTCCTGTACTGAAGGAGAGTTAGATCAGACCTGAGATCAGTCCTGTACTGAAGGAGAGTTAGATCTGACCTGAGATCAGTCCTGTACTGAAGATGTTTGTGGCAGCAGAACTCCTCCCCCCCCCCCCCCCCCCCCCCAACCACACCACCACCCCCCCAAACCCCACCCACCACCCCCCCATCCAATCACCTTCTCCATCAGCCTCTCCATCTTCTTAACAGAGCTTCGCCTCTGGCTTCCTGATTGGCCAAGACCAAGGTCTGATTTGCCAGTCTGTCTCTCCTCCAATCGCTCGGCCTCTTTCAGCTTCCCCTCAGCTGATAGGCTGTCAGTGTGGTACTGGTTGTACGTCTTCAGAGCCTTCATCAACACATCATCATCATCATCACTATTGTCCGCATGATCATTTTCATCATTATGACACACACACACACACACACTCTCTTACCGTCTGCAGTTCAGTTGTCACCTTCAGCAATTCATCTTGCATCTGGACTCCGATCTCCCCTGCTCTGAAGACAGAGCATCCATCAGTCTCTCTCCCTCCGCTCCCTCCCCCCCCCCCCCCCCCTCCCCCCGGTCCGTGTGTGTGTTACCCTCTTGGCCAGGCGGTGTGTGTCCTCTGCAGTGTGTGCCAGACGCTGGGTGAGGCTGTTACAGCAGGAGTCACTGAGCGCTGCGTGCTCCTGCTCTCCTGACGGGTCTGAGCAGCACAGACCAAACCTGACACACCGACTGGCCCCACTGTTCCTTCCTGGGGGGGGGGGAGGGAGGGGGGGGGGGAGGGAGGGGGGGGAGGGAGGGGAGGGGGGGGAGGGAGGGAGGCGGGGGAGGGAGGGAGGGGGGGAGGAGGGAGGGGGGGGAGGGAGGGGGGGAGGGAGGGGGGGGAGGAGGGGGGGGAGGGAGGGAGGGGGGGGAGGGAGGGGGGGGAGGGAGGGAGGGGGGGGAGGTTGGGGAGGGAGGGGGGGGAGGGGGGGGAGGGAGGGAGGGGGGGGGGAGGGAGGGGGGGGAGGTTGGGGAGGGAGAGGAGAGAAGTTATATATTTGCATTAGTGGTCAGAAACAC
>CM059320.1:17022640-17040140 GCA_030340685.1 Protosalanx chinensis | reverse complement strand
TCACATCAGGACAGCACGTCAGGACATCAGGACAGCATGTCAGGACAGCACATCAGGACAGCACGTCAGGACAGCACATCAGGACATCATGTCAGGACAGCACATCAGGACATCATGTCAGGACAGCACATCAGGACAGCACATCAGGACAGCACATCAGGACATCATGTCAGGACAGCACATCAGGACAGCACATCAGGACATCATGTCAGGACAGCACATCAGGACAGCACATCAGGACAGCACATCAGGACATCATGTTAGGACAGCACATCAGGACAGCACATCAGGACATCATGTCAGGACAGCACATCAGGAAAGCCCGTCAGGACAGCACATCAGGACATCATGTCAGGACAGCACATCAGGACAGCCCGTCAGGACAGCACATCAGGACAGCACATCAGGACAGCACATCAGGACAGCACATCAGGACATCAGGACAGCACATCAGGACAGCACATCAGGACAGCACATCAGGACATCATGTCAGGACAGCACATCAGGACAGCACATCAGGACATCAGGACAGCACATCAGGACAGCACATCAGGACAGCACATCAGGACAGCACATCAGGACAGCACATCAGGACAGCACATCAGGACATCAGGACAGCACATCAGGACAGCACATCAGGACAGCACATCAGGACAGCACATCAGGACATCATGTCAGGACAGCACATCAGGACAGCACATCAGGACAGCACATCAGGACAGCACATCAGGACAGCACATCAGGACAGCACATCAGGACAGCACATCAGGACAGCACATCAGGACAGCACATCAGGACATCAGGACAGCACATCAGGACAGCACATCAGGACAGCACATCAGGACAGCACATCAGGACAGCACATCAGGACAGCACATCAGGACAGCACATCAGGACATCAGGACAGCACATCAGGACAGCACATCAGGACAGCACATCAGGACAGCACATCAGGACAGCACATCAGGACATCAGGACAGCACATCAGGACAGCACATCAGGACAGCACATCAGGACAGCACATCAGGACAGCACATCAGGACAGCACATCAGGACAGCATATCAGCAGAACTACATGTTCAATCAAAATATCCTTTATTTCATCTCCACCACAACATCCAGAATGCAGAATCACTGGAGGAACTCTGACCAAGATGAGACACGTGTGTGTGTGTGTAGGTGTGTGTGTGTAGGTGTGTGTGTGTGTGTAGGTGTGTGTGTGTGTGTAGGTGTGTGTGTGTGTGCTTGTGAGAAAAAACCGCTTCCTCCTCTACTCTGGCAGGCTGAGAACAGACTGCAGGTGCTCAGAGGAGTGTGTGTGTGCGGAGAGAGAGTGTGTGTGTGAAGAGAGAGAGTGTGTGTGTGAAGAGAGAGAGTGTGTGCGTATGGAGAGGGAGAGAGCGAGCGCCGAGCTCAGATCATCCGGCCCAACGAGCCCCAGACATCCCACAGCCTCCAGCAGCTGGGAGAGAGAGTTCCCCACAAAGGAGTGAGACAGGAAGGAGGGGAGACCACCACCACCCTCTAATGTGTAGAGGGGGACTCTGACCATCCCCATCACCTGGGGGGAGGGAGGGAGGTGAGGGAGGGAGGGAGGTGAGGGAGAGAGGGAGGTGAGGGAGGGAGGGAGGGAGGGGAGGGAGGTGAGGGAGGGAGGGAGGTGAGGGAGGGAGGTGAGGGAGGGAGGTGAGGGAGGTGAGGAAGAGAGAGAGAGAGAGAGAGAGAGAGAGAGAGAGGAGGGAGGTGAGGGAGGGAGGGAGGTGAGGGAGGGAGGGAGGAAGCAAGGAAGGAAGGAAGGGAGGGAGGGAGGTGAGGAAGGGAGAGAGAGGGAGGGAGAAGAAAGCATCATATTAATGCCAGACAGGTATATAGAGCTGCTGAGAACATGTGGGAGGAGTTCTGCTGTGATCATCAGATAACTGAAGATGTGGGAGGAGTTCTGCTGTGATCATCAGATAACTGAAGATGTGGGAGGAGTTCTGCTGTGATCATCAGATAACTGAAGATGTGGGAGGAGTTCTGCTGTGATCATCAGATAACTGAAGATGTGGGAGGAGTTCTGCTGTGATCATCAGATAACTGAAGATGTGGGAGGAGTTCTGCTGTGATCATCAGATATCTGAAGATGTGGGAGGAGTTCTGCTGTGATCATCAGATAACTGAAGATGTGGGAGGAGTTCTGCTGTGATCATCAGATAACTGAAGATGTGGGAGGAGTTCTGCTGTGATCATCAGATAACTGAAGATGTGGGAGGAGTTCTGCTGGTCTGAAACACACAGTACCTCCTGTCCGTGGTCTGTTGCCGTGGCAGCCGCTCTCTCCACATCCCTAATCTGAGCCTCGTCCATCTTCAGCGTGTAGAAGTGAGTGATGAGGTGGGAGGAGCTGGAAGAGGAGGGGGCGTGGCAGGATGTCATGTGATCTTCAACGGACACAGGAATTTCCACTCCTAGCTCCTCCCACAGTTCCCTGCTAAGCCCCGCCTCCAGAGTTTCTTCTGAGGGATCAACGAATCTGTGGAAAGTTACACAACAAGCAAACAATTCCATCAACAACAACTGATAGAACAATTCTACACTTCACTTGTAATTTAGATTTATTAGGGCATTTAAAACAACTGTTTGTTTCTAACAGGCTGGTGGAAGTACTCACCCTCCTGGAAACCCCAGCAGACCATCAAACCGCATTTGCATCTGAGGGAGACAGACACACACACACACACGGTTACACACACAGGGACACACTTAAACACACACAAACACGGTTACACACACACACACACACACGGTTACACACACATCTAAATATTCATTTCTTTTTTGCAGACGCTTTTATTCAAAGTGACGTACAGCAAGTACATCTGAAAAGGAAACACACACACACACACACACACCTACACACACACACACACACACACACACACCTACACACACACACACACACCTACACACACACACCTACACACACACCTGCATATAAGAGAGACAGAGACAGTGTTACCCACACACACACACACACACACACACACCTGCATCTAAGAGACACAGAGACAGTGTTACCCCCCACACACACACACACACACACACCTGCATCTAAGAGACACAGAGACAGTGTTACCCACACACACACACACACACACACACCTGCATCTAAGAGAGACAGAGACAGTGTTACCCCCCCCACACACACACACACACCTGCATCTAAGAGAGACAGAGACAGTGTTACCCACACACACACACACACACCTACACAAACACCTGCATCTAAGAGACACAGAGACAGTGTTACCCCCCACACACACACACACACCTGCATCTAAGAGACACAGAGACAGTGTTACCCCCACACACACACACACACCCACACACACACCTGCATCTAAGAGACACAGAGACAGTGTTACCCACACACACACACACACACCTGCATCTAAGAGACACAGAGACAGTGTTACCCCCACACACACACACACACCCACACACACACCTGCATCTAAGAGACACAGAGACAGTGTTACCCACACACACACACACACACACACCTGCATCTAAGAGAGACAGAGACAGTGTTACCCCACACACACACACACACACCTGCATCTAAGAGAGACAGAGACAGTGTTACCCACACACACACACACACACCTGCATCTAAGAGAGACAGAGACAGTGTTACCCCACACACACACACACACACCTGCATCTAAGAGAGACAGAGACAGTGTTACCCCACACACACACACACACACCTGCATCTAAGAGAGACAGAGACAGTGTTACCCACACACACACACACACACACCTGCATCTAAGAGAGACAGAGACAGTGTTACCCCACACACACACACACACACACACCTGCATCTAAGAGAGACAGAGACAGTGTTACCCCCCACACACACACACACACCTGCATCTAAGAGAGACAGAGACAGTGTTACCCCACACACATACATACACACACACCTGCATCTAAGAGAGACAGAGACAGTGTTACCCCACACACACACACACACACCTGCATCTAAGAGACACAGAGACAGTGTTACCCCACACACACACACACACACCTGCATCTAAGAGAGACAGAGACAGTGTTACCCCACACACATACATACACACCTGCATCTAAGAGAGACAGAGACAGTGTTACCCCACACACACACACACACACACACCTGCATCTAAGAGAGACAGAGACAGTGTTACCCACACACACACACACACACACATATCTTTGCTCTTTCCTGCCACAGTAAATTCTGTGTTTTATCTTTAAATTATCTCTAAATTCTAAGAGAGACAGACAGGGTTCGACAGCCCTCCCCCCTCACCAGTATGATGTGTCTGATAGGGATGCAGGTTCGACAGCCCTCCCCCCTCACCAGTATGATGTGTCTGATAGGGATGCAGGTTCGACAGCCCTCCCCCCTCACCAGTATGATGTGTCTGATAGGGATGCTCCCGAACAGCTGAGTGTTGGTGTCAGCGTACAGCAGGATGTGACAGGCATGTCTGCAGCCTGGGAGCTGGAGAGCCTCCGACCTGGAGATCTGGCCCTCCCACATCTACACACACACACACACACACACACACACACACACACACAGAGACACACACACCAGAGTGACTTACAGTAAGTACAGGGACATTCCCCCTCTGAGGCAAGTAGGGTGAAGTGCCTTGCCCAAGGACACAACATCATGTAGCCACAGCCGGGAATCTAATTCACAACCTTCCGATCATGAGGGCAACGCCTTAACGACCACATGACCCTCACATTAGACACACACACACACAGACACACACACAGACACACACAAGGCTGTCTGCTGTCCCAGCTGTGCTTCAGCCATGTGTGACAGTATCACAGTAACAGACACAGCAGCCTTGCCAGGTCAGAGCTGTTAGATCATCTGAGGACTGACTTCCTTTATCATGTGACCTGTGAGACTCACTAGTCTGCACATGTTCCAGAAGAACCACCACCATGGATCTCTACTGCCACCTGCTGATCTGGGGTCTAACTACAGTCTGATTAAACATTGGTAATGCTTAATATCTGTCATAAACATTGCTTCAGATCAAATGTAAGCTATTTTCTAACCTATATATTCCATAAACCGAAGAGAGTCCAGGTTTATGAAGAATTAACCTAAATTTAGGCGGTAACCAACTTTTATTGATTAAATCAGATATACTTCACAGTTATGGTTACAACAATTAGATTAGATTAGATTAGATGAACCTTTATTTGTCCTCCAGGAGGTGGAAATTGCAGTTCACAACAGCAGCAGGGTAAAGTACAGCACACAGAGTTGCAGGGTAATATACATAATGACAATAACATAACAATAGCAATAACAATGGCAATAGCAATAGGCGGGCACGATAAGGTCAGATATCTTAAAAAAAATAAGAAAATAAGTAAATAAGTAATTACTACTAGTAACTACAACAACACATGTTTACAGTCTCTGTCATCATCCTGACAAACCTTATAAACTGAACCTCAACACTTAATTCAAACATAAACATGGAATTGTGAATTCTAATCCCTTAGAAACATCCCACCTTGGGTCTCTTAAAGCAGCTCGAGATACCTGCCGCACTTCCGGTCACATGACAGTGTTTTTACATTTAGAACTACAATGAAGCCACTTCGAACTACAAGCAGATGTGTTTCCGCTTCCGGTTTAAGTGGCGACAGCGCTGAAACTGATTGGTTATTGTGATTCTTACGAAAACAAAATATAACCAATCACATTTTGTGACGAGAAAAAAAAACACACACACACACACACACACACACACCACGGTATAGGTTAGTTAGTAATGTGTAATCCATGCGATAGTTAAAGTGAACATATCTTCAGCTCTAAAGGATATTCATTCCTAGGATTTCCTGCTCATCTTTATAATCTAACGTAAGAAAAGCGTCCGTCGGTAAAACTTTGTTTTGATTCATTCAGAACCGATGATTTTCTAAATAATGATTATAATGTAGTCAAACTCTATGATGAGTAACTATATAACCCTGCAGTCCAGCTGTGTGGATCTTTAACCAGGTTAACTTTAGAGACATGTCTCTCCTTTCCTGATCAGTCTATCCAGACTAACACAGACCTGTCTCACCTCTCAGGTCTGGACCATGGGGTCTGAGGTGAACTGGATCCAGGAGGATCTGGACCCGGCGCAGCTGCGGGATCTGGCTGACCTGGCGAAGGACTCTGCTCTGATGAACGGAGTCCTGATGAGAACCGCAGAGACACCGAACTCTTCCGAGGTGATTTACCTTCCTTCACCTTCATCTGATCCTCTTTGATTTCTGTTTGAAATGGGTAAAATTCCTTTAACAGGTTCACTAACCCGTCACAGCGATGCTGGGTGATCCTCCATTATAAAAGGGCAACAATTCGTGCATTAAACTACACGGGTAGTTTCTCTCTCTGCATGGAGCAGACATGGATCATTTATTCTGCAACATCCTTTAAAATAAGAAATGAGTTTCTTATAGCAGTAGGTAATGTTGCTACCAGTGCTGGAGCAGGAAGTGATTTAGAACAACATGCTGCTCAGACAAGCTGGGAGACAGACTGGGACATCAGGATACAAACACAGAAGTTACTGTAGCAGCTAAGATCATAGGACATATATTCTATTTCTCATAACATCAATGTGTGTTATGACAGACAGTCAGACAGTCAGACAGACAGACAGTGCAGCAGGAATGTGTGTGTTATGACAGACAGACAGTCAGACAGACAGTGCAGCAGGAATGTGTGTGTTATGACAGACAGACAGTGCAGCTATGCATGAAGTGTTCAAACCAAACACCTCCACATCTCCCCACCTTCCCCAGGGCATATTGGTGGGAAGAGATTTAGCCTGTGACGTCCAATCAGACGGGGAATTTGGTGGTAGTCTTAGTTGCGTGGTTACTGACCGTTAGTCTCTCTGTGTGTGGTTTTCCTGTGTTCACAGCTGGTGTCGTACGCCCCGTTCACCCTGTTCCCCTCCCCAGTCCCCAGGGCAGTGTTTGAACAGGCTGTGGAGGTTCAGACACACTACAACCTCCTGGTGGATCGCATCAGTCAGAACCACGCCTTCCTGGAGAGGGCTCTGTCCAGGTAGTGTCACCTCCAAACCTGCCTCACCTCCGCACACACCTGCCTCACCTCCGCACACAACTGCCTCACCTCCACACCTGCCTCACCTCCGCACACACACCTGCCTCACCTCGACACACACCGGCCTCACCTCCACACACACACCTGCCTCACCTCCACACACACCTGCCTCACCTCCACACACACCTGCCTCACCTCCACACACACCTGCCTCACCTCCACACACACCGACCTCACCTCCGCACTCACCTGCCTCACCTCCACAGCTGCCTCACCTCCACACACACACCTGCCTCTCCTCCACACACCTGCATCACCTCCACACCTGCCTCACCTCCGCACACACCTGCCTCTCCTCCACACACACCTGCCTCATCTCCGCACACACACCTGTCTCACCTCCACACCTGCCTCACCTCCGCACCTGGCTCACCTCCACACCTGCCTCACCTCCGCACACACCTGCCTCACCTCCACACCTGCCTCACCTCCACACACACCTGCATCACCTCTGCACACACCTGTCTCCCCTCCACACTTGCCTCACCTCCACACACACCTCAGCACCCTTCCTTGAAAGCACTGCCCCCTGACTTAAATGGAGTGCACCTCAGGAGCATGTGTTTGTGCCTGCAGCACCATCGCTGTGGACGACTTCACCGCCCGGCTGTTCAGCATCTACAGACACGTCCTCCAGGAGGGCCCAGCACAGGTACGCTACCTGCAACACACCTGTTCTACCTGCAACACACCTGTTCTACCTGCAACACACCTGTTCTACCTGCAACACACCTGTTCTACCTACAACTGTTCTACCTGCAACACACCTGTTCTACCTGCAACACACCTGTTCTACCTGCAACACACCTGTTCTACCTGCAACACACCTGTTCTACCTACAACTGTTCTACCTGCAACACACCTGTTCTACCTGCAACACACCTGTTCTACCTGCAACACACCTGTTCTACCTACAACTGTTCTACCTGCAACACACCTGTTCTACCTGCAACACACCTGTTCTACCTGCAACACACCTGTTCTACCTGCAACACACCTGTTCTACCTACAACTGTTCTACCTGCAACACACCTGTTCTACCTGCAACACACCTGTTCTACCTGCAACACACCTGTTCTACCTGCAACACACCTGTTCTACCTGCAACACACCTGTTCTACCTACAACACACCTGTTCTACCTGCAACACACCTGTTCTACCTGCAACACACCTGTTCTACCTACAACTGTTCTACCTGCAACACACCTGTTCTACCTACAACTGTTCTACCTGCAACACACCTGTTCTACCTGCAACACACCTGTTCTACCTGCAACACACCTGTTCTACCTACAACTGTTCTACCTGCAACACACCTGTTCTACCTACAACTGTTCTACCTGCAACACACCTGTTCTACCTGCAACACACCTGTTCTACCTGCAACACACCTGTTCTACCTGCAACTGTTCTACCTACAACACACCTGTTCTACCTGCAACTGTTCTACCTGCAACACACCTGTTCTACCTGCAACACACCTGTTCTACCTGCAACACACCTGTTCTACCTGCAACACACCTGTTCTACCTGCAACACACCTGTTCTACCTGCAACTGTTCTACCTACAACACACCTGTTCTACCTGCAACTGTTCTACCTGCAACACACCTGTTCTACCTGCAACTGTTCTACCTACAACACACCTGTTCTACATTTACATGTAGTCATTTATCAGACCCTCTTATCCAGAGTGACTCACCGCAAGTATAGGGACATTCCCCCCTGAGGCAAGTAGGGTGAAGTGCCTATGTGTGGGAGGGGCCAGGTTAACTTGAGGTCATGTGTGGGAGGGGCCAGGTTAACTTGAGGTCATGTGTGGTCGGGGCCAGGTTAACTTGTGAGGTCATGAGTGGGAGGGGCCAGGTTAACTTGTGAGGTCATGTGTGGGAGGGGCCAGGTTAACTTGTGAGGTCATGTGTGGGAGGGGCCAGGTTAATTTGTGAGGTCATGAGTGGGAGGGGCCAGGTTAACTTGTGATGTCATGAGTGGGAGGGGCCAGGTTAACTTGTGAGGTCATGAGTGGGAGGGGCCAGGTTAACTTGTGAGGTCATGAGTGGGAGGGGCCAGGTTAACTTGTGAGGTCATGAGTGGGAGGGGCCAGGTTAACTTGTGAGGTCATGTTGTCCACAGTCAGTGGTGGTTGGGCTGAACCGTTCTGACTACATGCTGGATCAGAGGGCTGATGGGGGCGTGGCTCTGAAGCAAGTGGAGATCAACACCATCGCTGCCAGCTTTGGGGGTCTGGCGTCACGCACACCTGCCCTCCACAGGTGAGGAGTGGAACTGCAGGCTGACAGTGTCCTCAGTTCTCCAAGGTAACCTAGCATGTTGGTGTTTTGTGGACCTCCTCAGACACATCCTGAAGGTTGCCGGGCGACTGGAGGACAGTCGGCGTATCCTTGACAACAACCCTTCAGCTGGTTTGGCTGCAGCGCTGGCTAAAGCCTGGGAACTCTACGGCTCCCAAAGGTGAGGTCCCACAGGTGAGGTCCCACAGGTGAGGTCCCACAGGTGAGGTCCCACAGGTGAGGTCCCACAGGTGAGGTACCACAGGTGAGGTCCCACAGGTGAGGTCCCACAGGTGAGGTCCCACAGGTGAGGTCCCACAGGTGAGGTCCCACAGGTGAGGTCCCACGATAGTTTCTTACAGGTAAGCTGATGTCCTGAATTGTGTCTGTAGGGCTGTGGTCACATCCTGTGAGGCAATGTCCTTTGTGGTCATGTCCTGTGATGTCACATCCTGTGAGGTCACGTCCTGTGAGGTCACATCCTGTGTTGTGTCTGCAGGGCTGTGGTCATGTTCCTGGTGGAGGACGTCCAGAGGAACATCTATGACCACCGATACGTGGAGAATGAGCTGTGGAGCCGGTGAGCACTTCCTGTCCCTCTGCTGGGGTGGCAGGTTGGACTTCCTGTCCCTCTGCTGGGGTGGCAGGTTGGACTTCCTGTCCCTCTGCTGGGGTGGCAGGTTGGACTTCCTGTCCCTCTGCTGGGGTGGCAGGTTGGACTTCCTGTCCCTCTGCTGGGGTGGCAGTTTGGACTTCCTGTCCCTCTGCTGGGGTGGCAGGTTGGACTTCCTGTCCCTCTGCTGGGGTGGCAGGTTGGACTTCCTGTCCCTCTGCTGGGGTGGCAGGTTGGACTTCCTGTCCCTCTGCTGGGGTGGCAGGTTGGACTTCCTGTCCCTCTGCTGGGGTGGCAGGTTGGACTTCCTGTCTCTCTGCTGGGGTGGCAGGTTGGACTTCCTGTCCCTCTGCTGGGGTGGCAGGTTGGACTTCCTGTCCCTCTGCTGGGGTGGCAGGTTGGACTTCCTGTCCCTCTGCTGGGGTGGCAGGTTGGACTTCCTGTCTCTCTGCTGGGGTGGCAGGTTGGACTTCCTGTCCCTCTGCTGGGGTGGCAGGTTGGACTTCCTGTCCCTCTGCTGGGGTGGCAGGTTGGACTTCCTGTCCCTCTGCTGGGGTGGCAGGTTGGACTCCTGTCCCTCTGCTGGGGTGGCAGGTTGGACTTCCTGTCCCTCTGCTGGGGTGGCAGGTTGGACTTCCTGTCCCTCTGCTGGGGTGGCAGGTTGGACTTCCTGTCCCTCTGCTGGGGTGGCAGGTTGGACTTCCTGTCCCTCTGCTGGGGTGGCAGGTTGGACTTCCTGTCCCTCTGCTGGGGTGGCAGGTTGGACTTCCTGTCCCTCTGCTGGGGTGGCAGGTTGGACTTCCTGTCCCTCTGCTGGGGTGGCAGGTTGGACTTCCTGTCCCTCTGCTGGGGTGGCAGGTTGGACTTCCTGTCCCTCTGCTGGGGTGGCAGGTTGGACTTCCTGTCCCTCTGCTGGAGTGGCAGGTTGGACTTCCTGTCCCTCTGCTGGGGTGGCAGGTTGGACTTCCTGTCCCTCTGCTGGGGTGGCAGGTTGGACTTCCTGTCTCTGTGCTGGGGTGGCAGGTTGGACTTCCTGTCTCTCTGCTGGGGTGGCAGGTTGGACTTCCTGTCCCTCTGCTGGGGTGGCAGGTTGGACTTCCTGTCCCTCTGCTGGAGTGGCAGGTTGGACTTCCTGTCCCTCTGCTGGGGTGGCAGGTTGGACTTCCTGTCCCTCTGCTGGGGTGGCAGGTTGGACTTCCTGTCCCTCTGCTGGGGTGGCAGGTTGGACTTCCTGTTGTGTGTGATGTAATCTTAGCAGAAACAGGAAGCTGCTGCTGTATGCTGACTTCTTCTGCCCTCCTCAGGAATGTTCCGGTCATCCGGCGGAGGTTTGAGGACGTCAGCAAAACGGGCTCTCTGGACCAGGATCGAAGGCTGCTAGTGTGAGGCTGGAGGCTGTAGTGTGAGGCTGTAGTGTCAGGCTAGAGGCTGTAGTGTGAGGCTGGAGGCTGTAGTGTGAGGCTGTAGTGTCAGGCTAGAGGCTGTAGTGTGAGGCTGGAGGCTGTAGTGTGAGGCTGTAGTGTGAGGCTGGAGGCTGTAGTCTTAAGCTGGAGGCTGTAGTGTGAGGCTAGAGGCTGTAGTGTGAGGCTAGAGGCTGTAGTGTGAGGCTGGAGGCTGTAGTGTGAGGCTGGAGGCTGTAGTGTGAGGCTGGAGGCTGTAGTGTGAGGCTGGAGGCTGCTAGTGTTCTTATCTGACCGCTGTGTTTGCTGCTGTCCTGTAGTGATGGGAGAGAGGTGGCTGTGGTTTACTACAGGAATGGATACATGCCCCAGAACTACAATGAACAGGTACACACACACACACAAGCATGCACACACATGCAGACACATGCACACACACACCCATGCTCCTCCTAACCTGCCCCCCCCCCCCCCCCCCCCCCCCCTCCAGAGCTGGGCTGCTCGCCTGTTGATGGAGCGCTCACAGGCAGTGAAGGTTCCTGACATCAGCACTCACCTGGCCGGGACCAAGAAGGTGCAGCAGGAGCTGGCTCTGCCCGGGATGCTGGAGAGCTTCTTCCCAGGGGAGCCCCAGGTGGCAGCCCAGGTCCGGGCCACCTTCGCTGGGCTGTACACCCTGGACCCGGTGGGTCCCTGTGGAGCCTGTGGCTGACTGCTTCTTCTGTAGTTTGACCCTCTGGCTGCTGTGTGAATGAGACGCTGTTCTGGTCCTCATCTGTGTGTCTTCCTGTGCATATGTGTGTGTGTGTGTGTGTTTGTACCTGCTGGTGTGTGTGTTCATGTGTGTGTGTGTGTGTGTGTGTACCTGCTGGTGTGTGTGTGTGTGTGTGTGTGTGTACCTGCTGGTGTGTGTGTTCGTGTGTGTGTGTGTGTGTGTACCTGCTGGTGTGTGTGTGTGTGTCAGGGTCCAGAGGGGGACAGGACAGTAACCATGGCTCTGGCAGATCCTGACCAGTTTGTCCTGAAGCCTCAGAGAGAAGGAGGAGGTGAGACACCAGCGTGACCATGGCAACACCACCTCATAACAACACCTTATAACAAGGCATTCATGAAGAGGCATTATAACACTTCATAACAATACAGTGACCATAGCAACACCATCTTCACCTCATAATCTTATAACATCACCTTCAAAGGCAACAACATCTATGGTGCGGAGATCTGTCGCATCCTGGAGGAAGTGAAGCACAGCTCAGAAAGAACCGCCTACATTCTGATGGACAAGATCAGGCCCCGCCCACTACACAACGTCCTGCTGCGGACAGGGGCGGAGCTTACACCCAGCAGCTGTCTGAGCGAGCTTGGCATGTTCGGAGCCTATGTCAGGTAAGCATGCAAGCAAGCACACCAACAAACACACATTGATATTTACAGCATAACTCTGTCAATGTTTCCTCTGTGTGTGTGTGTGTGTGTCAATGTTTCCTCTGCGTGTGTGTGTGTGTGTGTGTGTCAATGTTTCCTCTGTGTGTGTGTGTCTGTGTGTGTGTGTGTCAATGTTTCCTCTGTGTGTGTGTGTGTGTCAATGTTTCCTCTGTGTGTGTGTGTGTGTGTGTGTGTGTGTCAATGTTTCCTCTGCGTGTGTGTGTGTGTGTGTCAATGTTTCCTCTGTGTGTGTGTGTGTCAATGTTTCCTCTGCGTGTGTGTGTGTGTGTGTCAATGTTTCCTCTGCGTGTGTGTGTGTGTGTGTCAATGTTTCCTCTGTGTGTGTGTGTGTGTGTGTCAATGTTTCCTCTGCGTGTGTGTGTGTGTGTGTGTCAATGTTTCCTCTGCGTGTGTGTGTGTGTCAATGTTTCCTCTGTGTGTGTGTGTCTGTGTGTGTGTGTGTCAATGTTTCCTCTGTGTGTGTGTGTGTGTCAATGTTTCCTCTGTGTGTGTGTGTGTGTGTCAATGTTTCCTCTGCGTGTGTGTGTGTGTGTCAATGTTTCCTCTGCGTGTGTGTGTGTGTCAATGTTTCCTCTGCGTGTGTGTGTGTGTGTCAATGTTTCCTCTGCGTGTGTGTGTGTGTCAATGTTTCCTCTGCGTGTGTGTGTGTGTCAATGTTTCCTCTGTGTGTGTGTGTGTGTGTCAATGTTTCCTCTGCGTGTGTGTGTGTGTGTCAATGTTTCCTCTGTGTGTGTGTGTGTGTGTGTGTGCAGGCAGGGTTCAGACATGCTAATGAACGAGTGTGTGGGACACCTGCTGAGGACCAAGAGTTGCGAGCATGCAGACGGGGGCGTGGCTGCAGGCGTGGCCGTGCTGGATGACCCCCTGCTGGTGTGAGCAGCGCCCACCTGCAGGCCTGGAGGAGGAACTGCAGTCACACACACCTGGACGCCCTCATCACTGTTCCTACTGAAAACACAACATGAAGAATATTAGTTCCACATGTCTTCATAGGAAGGTTTACGTCAAAGCAGTAAGTCTGTGAAGGTCTGTCACCTTAACACAGGACAGACTGAACACAGAGACTGAACACAGAGACTGAACACCAGAGGAACTAGTGCTTTGTTGTAATCACACACAGACATAAAGACTAAATCATGTTCTACTGTAGATCCTCAATATTGAAAAGCTTGTTTTGAATATTGATAATAAATTGTTTCTTATAACATTCATGTTCTTTGATGTTTTCAGTGATGTGATTAGAGAATTTAACAGGTTTAAATGTGGAGATTTACTGTATATGGTTCCACTATTCTGTAACTAGGCTTTCAGAAACTCATAATGCAGTTGCAGCATCTGTCCACTAGGAAGCAGTGTTGAACAGCCAGACTCATGAAGAAGAGCCTGAGGTCAGGTGACCTTGACAGTTCTAAGCAGTATTGTAGCCAGTTCAGAGCCAGAGCCATACAAAAAGATCTTATAAAAATATATAAAACATGTGTTTTTAGATGTAAAAAAACATATCAAATATAATTTTTTAAGTATTTTTTATAAAATATAAAAACATTTGTATACGTCTCTGGTTCATCTAAGCAGTAGATATTTACTACTTTAACGTTTTACTTCTATTCTTAACTGCTTTATTCGAAGCAACATTTAGATAGTGTCTGTAAAAAATTACAGCACAAAATCAAGAATCAGAACTGATCAGTATTTTTTTGGACATCCTACTACACCATAATATAGGACCTGTAGAATATTTACCACTATATACACAACTATATTCATTGCTATTATATTTGACAAAACAATACACTATTATACTAGTTATACCATATTATTTACTATACTAATTAACAGTGTAAACAGTGTAGTAAGCTACGCTACGAGTCTGATGATGTGACTTCCTGTTCCTGAGACACAATCAGATTATTATGGAGCTCCCATTGTGTAAGACAAATTCCCTGGCACCCACACACACACACACACCCACACACACCCACACTGAGGCAGATTCACAGGAAGTGTCTAAAGCTTGTAGTTCTGAAACACAGCCAACATCCTGTTGTGACGCTGCAGCTCTGTGGAAACTGTCCTGTTACTGGGAGGGGGAGAGAGAGGGGAGAAGAGAGGGAGAGAGAGGAAGAGAGAGAGGGAGAGGGGGGAGAGAGAGGAAGAGAGAGAGAGGAGAGGGGGGGGGGAGAGGGAGAGAGAGGGAGAGGGGGGAGAGAGGGAGAGGAAGGGAGGGGAGAGAGAGGGAGAGGGAGGGAGGGGGGAGGAGAGAGGAAGGGAGGGGGGAGAGAGGGAGAGGGAGGGAGGGGGAGAGAGGGAGAGGAGGGAGAGGAGAAGGGGAGGGAGGGGGAGAGAGGAGAGGGAGGGAGGGGGAGAGAAGAGAGGAATAAGAGGGGAGGAGGATCTGGGACCTAGAGCAGGAAGTGGTTCAGGACACAAAACAGGAAGTTGCTGCACTGAGAGGGAGACAGAGGAGCGCAGGGAGGCGCTCCAGATCTCTCCAGGTCTCAGTTGTGGCTCCAGGCCTCACCAGAGGCCCCCTATCCTGGGGTGACCATGACAACAGGCAAGGCCAGGTGACCCATGACAACAGGGCAAGGCCAGGAATCTGTCAGAATACCCAGAGGAAGCACATTCCTCATGCACACAGAAATACCAGGGTTGACTTCCTGTTTGTCAGCTTTATTACTGGAACCAGCACCTGCTTTCCAGTCAGCCCCTTCTGAGGGGGGAGGGAGGAGGGGGGGGGGGGGGGAGAGAGAATGTACAAAGACAGTACTGGCACAATGTTGTATTTAAAAGACACACAGTCATACAAGTACCAACAAAGTTGTGAATGTCAAAATGGTTGCCTGTATGGCTGTGGGTGCTTGACAGTACACACCCAGGATACACACACACACACACCCAGGACACACACACACCCAGAATACACACACACCCAGGACACACACACACACACACCCAGGACACACACACACCCAGGACACACAAACACACACCCAGGATACACACACACACACACCCAGGACACACACACACCCAGAATACACACACACCCAGGACACACACACACACACCCAGGACACACACACACCCAGGACACACAAACACACACCCAGGACACACACACACACCCAGGACACACAAACACACACCCCCCCACACACACCCCACCAGGATCTCACACACCAGCACACACACACACCAGCACACACACACACCAGCACACACACACACCAGCACACACACACACCAGCACACACACAGATACTCTGAACACATTCTTCTTCCTTGAGCAGATTCCTCACACACCCTTACACAAGCTTTCTCACACACACCCTTCACACACAACCTGTGCATCTTCCTTCTCTCTCTCACACACACACACACACCCCAGCTTACCGTAAACCCATGGATTCTCTACTTCCTCATGTCCTGCAGGATCATGTGACCTGTCAACATGCTGCTGCTGGGAAGCTGACATCCTGCTGTGTGTGAGTGTGTGTGAGTGTGTGTGTGTGTGTGTGTGTGTGAGGGTGAGTGTGTGTGAGTGTGTGTGAGGGTGAGTGTGTGAGTGTGTGTTTGTGTGTGTGTGTGAGGGTGTGTTTGTGTGAGGGTGAGTGTGTGTGAGGGTGAGTGTGTAAGATTGTTTGCCTATGAGAACAAGATGACCTTTTGTGTGTGTGTGTGTGTGTGTGTCAGTGCTTGGCCTGGTCTCTGAGTCAGCCTGAAGGAATGCACATCTTCTAGGCAACAAACACTAGAGGAACCACTTCTCACTGAACCAGACGCATCAGCCAAGACCAGACCAGGACCAGACCAGGACCAGACCAGGACCAGATCAGGACCAGACCAGGACCAGATCAGGACCAGACCTGGACCAGACCAGGACCAGACCAGGACCAGATCAGGACCAGACCAAGACCAGACCTGGACCAGACCAGGACCAGACCAAGACCAGACCTGGACCAGGACCAGACCTGGACCAGACCAAGACCAAGACCAGACCTGGACAACGACCAGACCTGGACCAGAACCAGACCTGGACCAGACCAGGGACCCAGCATGACCTTTTGATCAAGCCTTCTACCCTGGAATGAGGAAAAAATGAGGAATCCACCAGACAAACAAGTGACTGGAAAGACCTCCTCTCCACCCCTCCTCCCTTCTTCCCTCCCCTCTCCTCTCTCCTCCTCCACCCCTTTCTTCATCCCTGCCCCCTCTCCTCCCTTCTTTCCTCCTCCCCTCTCCTTCGCCTTCTTCCCTCCCCTCTCCTCCCTTCATCCCCCCCTCTCCTCCCTTCTTCTCCCTCTCCCTCTCTCCTTCATTCCCTCCCCTCTCCTCCCTTCTTCCCTCCCCTCTCCTCTCCTCCCTTCTTCCCTCCCCTCTCCTCCCTTCATCCCCCCCTCTCCTCCCTTCTTCCCTCCCCTCTCCTCTCCTCCCTTCTTCCCTCCCCTCTCTCCCTTCATCCCCCCCTCCTCCCTTCTTCCCTCCCCTCTCCTCCTTCATCCCCCCCTCTCCTCCCTTCTTCCCTCCCTCCCCTCCCCTCCCTTCATCCCCCC
>CM059320.1:16993792-17013792 GCA_030340685.1 Protosalanx chinensis | reverse complement strand
AATCACATCCTCTCTCTCTCCACACGTCTGTCCTCCAGCCAATCACATCCTCTCTCTCTCCACACGTCTGTCCTCCAGCCAATCACATCCTCTCTCTCTCCACACGTCTGTCCTCCAGCCTGACTCTCATTAGAGACGGGGACATCACACAAACTCACACACAGACACACACACACAGACACACACAGACACACACTGGGGCAACGTGTCAGGCACCACACTCCCATGATGCATCAGCGTGTGACGTGTGTGTGACGTGTGTATGTGTGACGTGTGTGTGACGTGTGTGGAGTGTGTGTGACAGTGAGCACTACATAACAATATTGCCTTTCTTAGCTCCTGTTACCGTGGCAACGTGCTGACACCCCAGCATGCTCTGGGCTCCGCAGTGTTTGGCCACTCATCACCGTGGTAACAACATCTAGATCTCTAGATGAGGGGAAGAGAGAGGGAAGTGGAGGAACTGTGATCCAGCAGCGACCTCTGGTGATGAGACCACCACACTGCAGCCTGGACCACCACACTGCAGCCTGGACCACCACACTGCAGCCTGGACCACCACACTGCAGCCTGGACCACCACACTGCAGCCTGGACTAGCACACTGCAGCCTGGACCACCACACTACAGCCTGGACCACCACACTGCAGCCTGGACCACCACACTGCAGCCTGGACCACCACACTGCAGCCTGGACCACCACACTGCAGCCTGGACTAGCACACTGCAGCCTGGACCACCACACTACAGCCTGGACCACCACACTGCAGCCTGGACTAGCACACTGCAGCCTGGACCACCACCCTGCAGCCTGGACCACCACACTGCAGCCTGGACCACCACACTGCAGCCTGGACCACCACCCTGCAGCCTGGACCACCACACTGCAGCCTGGACCACCACCCTGCAGCCTGGACCACCACACTGCAGCCTGGACCACCACACTGCAGCCTGGACCACCACACTGCAGCCTGGACCACCACCCTGCAGCCTGGACCACCACACTGCAGCCTGGACCACCACACTGCAGCCTGGACCACCACCCTGCAGCCTGGACCACCACACTGCAGCCTGGACCACCACCCTGCAGCCTGGACCACCACACTGCAGCCTGGACCACCACACTGCAGCCTGGACTAGCACACTGCAGTCTGGCCCTCAGCAGCAGCCTGGCTCTTGTTGCGTGGCCCTTGTCTTCCACTAGAGGTCAGCAGAGGACTGAATCTGTATGGGTGCAGGCATGGAGAGAGAGGTAGAGAGAGAGTTAGAGAGAGAGAGTTAGAGAGACAGTTAGAGAGAGTTAGAGAGACACAGAGAGAGAGTTTGAGAGAGAGTTAGAGAGAGAGTTAGAGAGAAAGACAGAGAGAGTTAGAGAGACAGAGAGAGAGAGGTAGAGAGAGAGAGTTAGAGAGAGAGTTAGAGAGAGAGTTAGAGAGACAGAGAGAGAGTTAGAGAGACAGAGAGAGAGTTAGAGAGAGAGTTAGAGAGACAGAGAGAGAGTTAGAGAGAGAGTTAGAGAGAAAGACAGAGATAGTTAGAGAGACAGAGAGAGAGAGTTAGAGGGAGAGAGAGTTAGAGATAGAGAGTTAGAGAGAGAGAGAGGTAGAGAGTTAGAGAGAGAGAGAGAGAGAGAGAGAGAGATAGAGAGTCATCCCTGTCTAACAGCCTGCTTGTAATACCTCTGTCCTCACTATGTCATCCCAGCATAGGTCAGGACTCTTTACACTTCATTACCCACAATCCTCTGCTATTAATACCCAGCCGTGCTGCTGCCGGGGATCATAGGTCAAAGGTGGAGTCTGACTGTGCTGCAGGGCTGCACCTCCTCATAACCAAACACACCCAGACACAGGGCCGCACCTCCTCATAACCAAACACGCCTAGACACAGGGCCGCACCTCTGCATAACCAAACCCTCCCCCACCTCTGTGATTGGGTGACTCTTCTGGCATGGACAGGAGGAAGGGGGGGGGGCAGGAACAGTAGTGTGTAGAACCAAAGATTATCCACAATTATCACCTCCCTCTAGCTGCCACTGATGCAGGATCAAAGAGAGGAGAGGGAGAGAGAGGGGGGGAGGGAAGGAGGGAGAGAGAGGGGGGGAGGGAAGGAGGGAGAGAGGGGGGAGGGAAGGAGGGAGAGAGAGGGGGGAGGGAAGGAGGGAGAGAGAGGGGGGGGGGAAGGAGGGAGAGAGAGGGGGGGAGGGAAGGAGGGAGAGAGAGGGGGGGAGGGAAGGAGGGAGAGAGAGGGGGGAGGGAAGGAGGGAGAGAGAGGGGGGAGGGAAGGAGGGAGAGAGAGGGGGCGAGGGAAGGAGGGAGAGAGGGGGGGAGGGAAGGAGGGAGAGAGAGGGGGGGAGGGAAGGAGGGAGTCTGTCTGGTTGGTGTGTATATGTGTATTTACATTTATTTGATTTACTTTGATCCAGAGTGACTTACAGTAAGTACAGGGACATTCCCCCCTGAAGCAAGTAGGGTGAAGTGCCTTGCCCAAGGACACAACGCCCTGCAGCCACAGCTAGGAATCAAACTCACAACCTTCCGATCATGAGCCCAACACCTTAACCACTCGGCCACCTGACTCCATGTGTATGTGTGTATGTATGTGTGTGTGTATGTATGTGTGTGCATGTATGTGTGTGTATGTGTGTGTGTTTCTTGGCATTGTGTTGAGAAGGCTCATAAAACAAACTTTCATGGACCTTCTACAAATACACCCTCAACTATTCCCTGGTCAGTACGCACACACTCACACACACACACACCCACCCACACACAGACACCCACACAGACACACACACACAGACACACACACACACACCCACACACACACAGACACACACACACAGACACACTCACACACACGCATACACACACAGACACACACACTCAGACACCCACACACACACACGCACACACCCACACACCCACACACACACGCACACACGCACACACATAACCACCTGGACCTACAGCTCAATCATCTCCAGTGAGGCGGGACACAGGGAACTGTAGTTTGATGAGAACATTAAAGATGTTTTCACACCACTTCCTCATCCAGACACAACTATTCTAAAACTGTGGAACCAGACCCCCTGAGCCCCCTGTGCCCCCTGAGCCCCCAGACCCCTGATCCCCCAGACCCCTGTACCCCCCCACCCCCCTGCTCCTTCTGGGAGGCAGGAAGGGGGGTCGTAACAGAGCTTAGACTATATCTCACTAACCTGTCACCACCCACTGTGTTAATCCTAGACCTGGGGTCTGGGGGTCCTGAGGTCTGGGGGTCCTGGGGTCTGGGGGACCTGGGGTCTGGGGGTCCTGGGGTCTGGGGGTCCTGGGGTCTGGGGGTCCTGGGGTCTGGGGGACCTGGGGTCTGGGGGACCTGGGGTCTGGGGGTCCTGGGGTCTGGGGGTCCTGGGGTCTGGGGGTCCTGAGGTCTGGGGGACCTGGGGTCTGGGGGTCCTGGGGTCTGGGGGTCTGGGGGTCCTGGGGTCTGGGGGTCCTGGGGTCTGGGGGTCCTGGGGTCTGGGGGTCCTGGGGGTCCTGGGGGTCCTGGGGTCTGGGGGTCCTGGGGTCTGGGGATAGAGGTAGATAGAGGTAGATAGAGGTAGATATAGGTAGATAGTGGTAGATAGAGGTAGATAGAGGTAGATAGGGGTAGATAGAGGTAGACAGAGGTAGACAGAGGTAGATAGAGGTAGATAGTGGTAGATAGAGGTAGATAGAGGTAGATAGGGGTAGCTAGGGGTAGATAGAGGTAGATAGAGGTAGATAGAGCTAGATAGAGCTAGATAGAGCTAGATAGAGGTAGATAGAGGTAGATAGAGCTAGATAGAGCTAGATAGAGCTAGATAGAGGTAGATAGAGGTAGATAGAGGTAGATAGAGGTAGACAGAGGTAGACAGAGGTAAATAGAGGTAGATAGAGCTAGATAGAGCTAGATAGAGGTAGATAGGGGTAGATAGAGATAGATAGAGGTAGATAGAGATAGATAGAGGTAGATAGAGGTAGATAGAGGTAGATAGAGGTAGATAGAGGTAGATAGAGGTAGATAGAGGTAGATAGAGGTAGATAGAGGTAGACAGAGGTAGATAGAGGTAGATAGAGGTAGATAGAGGTAGATAGAGGTAGATAGAGGTAGATAGAGGTAGATAGAGGTAGATAGAGGTAGACAGAGGTAGATAGAGGTAGATAGAGGTAGATAGAGGTAGATAGAGGTAGATAGAGGTAGACAGAGGTAGACAGTCCCTCTCATGTGAGTCATCAGTACAGTAAAGCTTCCTTTATCTCCATGTAGAACTTGATATCCACAATCATTACAAACCATCTATACATCATGTCTGTAGCACAACGGGGGTGCTGGGTGTGAGTGTGTGTGTGTGCAGGTGTGTAGATGTGTGTGTGCAGGTGTGTAGATGTGAGTGTGTGTGTGTGCAGGTGTGTAGAGGTGTGTGTGTGCAGGTGTGTAGAGGTGTGTGTGTGCAGGTGTGTAGATGTGTCTGAGTGTGTGTGCATGTGTGTATATGTGAGTGTGTGTGTGTGCAGGTGTGTAGATGTGTGTGTGCAGGTGTGTAGATGTGTGTGTGCAGGTGTGTAGATGTGTGTGTGCAGGTGTGTAGATGTGTGTGTGCAGGTGTGTAGATGTGTGTGTGCAGGTGTGTATATGTGTGTGAGTGCTAGCTGTGGTATGTTGGACAGAGAGGGGCTCTTATATTCTCCACACCAACGACAGCATGATCTCTGACCACACACACACCCACACACACACACACACACACACTCACACACTCAGCAGCTGGGCTGGTTGCTAGCATCCAAAAGATGTTGTTTTGGAAACATGGTCTGATGGTAGATCCATCTCTCCTCACTGCTGCCTCATTCCATTCCTCTATCCCCCTGGGGAGGACAGAGGTGGGTGTGGGGGGGGGGGGTGTGGTGTGTGTTTAGTGTGTGTGGTGTGGGTGTGTGTGGTGTGTGGTGGGGGAGGAGGAGGTGGTGTGTGTGTGTGTGGTGTGTGGTGTGTGGTGTGTGTGGTGTGTGGGGGGAGGTGGTGTGTGGTGTGTGGGGGGAGGTGTATGTGTGGTGTGTGTGTGTGTGTGTGTGGAGGGAGGTGGTGTGTGGTGTGTGGGGGGAGGTGTGTGTGTGGTGTGTGTGGTGTGTGGAGGGAGGTGTGTGTGTGGTGTGTGTGCTGTGTGGGGGGAGGTGTGTGTGTGTGGTGTGTGGAGGGAGGTGGTGTGTGGTGTGTGGGGTGTGTGGGGGGAAGTGTGTGTGTGGTGTGTGTGCTGTGTGGGGGGAGGTGTGTGTGTGGTGTGTGTGCTGTGTGGGGGGAGGTGTGTGTGTGTGTGTGGTGTGGAAGCGGTGTGGCTCCAGTGATCCAGGGTGTGTGAAGATGTCACCAACTGTCAATCACTACAGTGACACGGTAACCTTGGAGACGAGGCTGTAAATAACTTAAGCAGAAGGAGGTAAGAACCTCCATGTGTCTCATGTCTGTCCTGTTTCAGTCAAATGTTCTGAGAGGTACAAAAAAAAAAAGATATATAGAGTGAGAAGAGTGACAGCTAATTAACCTCTGCCCCTCCTTCCTCTCCCAGGGTGACATGGGGCTCCTCTCCCAGGGTGACATGGGGCTCCTCTCCCAGGGTGACATGGGGCTCCTCTCCCCCCTCCTCTCCCAGGGTGACATGGGGCTCCTCTCCCAGGGTGACATGGGGCTCCTCTCCCAGGGTGACATGGGGCTCCTCTCCCAGGGTGACATGGGGCTCCTCTCCCAGGGTGACATGGGGCTCCTCTCCCAGGGTGACATGGGGCTCCTCTCCCAGGGTGACATGGGGCTCCTCTCCCAGGGTGACATGGGGCTCCTCTCCCAGGGTGACATGGGGCTCCTCTCCCAGGGTGACATGGGGCTCCTCTCCCAGGGTGACATGGGGCTCCTCTCCCAGGGTGACATGGGGCTCCTCTCCCAGGGTGACATGGGGCTCCTCTCCCAGGGTGACATGGGGCTCCTCTCCCAGGGTGACATGGGGCTCCTCTCCCAGGGTGAATCTCTACTCTTCCCTCTCATTAACACATTCTCAGCCTGCTGCTGTTTCACTTTTATTGCTTCTTCACATCGTCAAACTGTTTATTTTCCCAAAGCTGCTGTGTGCTGTCTTAACATGGCAGACAGGCAGACAGGCAGACAGGCAGACAGGCAGACAGGCAGACAGACAGACAGGCAGACAGGCAGACAGGCAGACAGGCAGACAGGCAGACAGACAGATAGGCAGACAGGCAGACAGGCAGACAGACAGACAGGCAGACAGGCAGACAGGCAGACAGGCAGACAGACAGGCAGATAGGCAGGCAGACAGGCAGAAAAGAGACAGACAGACAGACAGACAGACAGGCAGACAGTCCTAGCTTCTCTCTCTAGTCCTCTGATCCGCTGCACAGCTGCAGCTGAGGTGAAGGAAGGACAGAGAGAGTTCTGCACCTCCACACACACACACACACACACACACCTCTGAGCCCTGCACCTCCACACACACACACACACCTCTGAGCCCTGCACCTCCACACACACACACACACACACACGTCTGAGCTCTGCACCTCCACACACACACACTCACATCTCCAGAGACTCACACCCTCATGTCGCAGGCAGACGGTATGTGTGTGTGTGTGTGTGTGTGTGTGTCGTGTGGCTGCATGGGCTCTCCAGTGTTTGTCATCAACTTTGTCATCGACCAGAGTGAAGGTAAGACATGGACCAGGAGCTCTAGGTCATCTGGATATAGATGTTATAGATATGTTTAGCTATCATATCTATCTATATTTATCTATAGCTATCATATATAGTTATATCTATCTACATCTATCTATCATATCTATATCTGGGAGACTTAATCAGTCTAGAGGATAAACAACAACTTTAACATCCTTTCATAAACTGCGAGGTTTTAAAAGGGGAGAGAGTTTTCATTCATGTTCTGTTGGATTCCTTTGATGTTTACTGTAATATAGAGATCTTAATGTTAATATGAACATGTTCAGTGTAAACTGAGGCAAAAAAAAGTAGAACAAATTACAACTGTAAAAGTTTTACGGTTTTAAAGTTTTCATGTTAATCTCAAAATGATGTCAGATTTAAGATCTTGAATTAGTATTTTGTTACTATTCTGCAAACATGTTCCCAACACTGAAATAATGAGGATTGTTTGAGAAAATTCTAACTGTAACATTCCCAATTACCTAAATAGATTTGTTAACATTTGAATTGTTATTATGATTACGAATTATATTTGAAATTAACAGTCACTATCATAACTATATGGGACTATATTATTATAATGTGAAAACATGTTCTTCATGTAAGTCATCTTCAGATCAGAAGAATTGAACAGTAAAACAACCTCAGATCCAGGAAGCACAACAGATAATTCAATCTCTGTGTTTAGTTTACAAAACTCTAAATGACTGGATGCCGTTAACTATACGTTTTCCAATTTAAATGTAACTTTTAAAATTTGTAGTCAACATTTTGGATATGTCACTAATTTAATGAACAATATTAAAGTTAAAGTTCTGAAGTTAAGATTGTGCCGTAATGAAAACCAACAATATTGCACATATGAACTGTGTAAATAATAACTTTTTAGTTTTTTTGTAATGGTTTGGTTTGGATTCAATTATTTTTACATTATGTTGATTAAAGAATATCCACAATACACAAAAGTGTTTTACAATTTGTAACTATTTTACAACTAACTAACGACCCTGATAAATCCATGTCAGTCTGAAGGATTTGCTCACCTATTAAACTTAATCACATTCCAAACCGTCCCAATCCTAAAAGCTTTGACAAATATTTATGGAATCAATCAGCGGAGCATTAAATGACGTCCTTGACTTCATTTCTGGAATAGTTACAGTATAAACAAAGTTAAAGTTGCGTGTTCTTGTCCTGTGGTTGCCAGGTTTGTCAGGAGACGTGAGTGCGGTTGCCAGGTTTGTGAGGTGAAGCATCATGATTGAGCTGGGTGGAGTGGAGGGCAGCCTAATCGATGAGATGGTGGAGTTGACCTCCCAGAGTCTGAGTCAGCTGGTGATCAAAGAACACTTTAACGTCGTCAAGGAGATCGGCCGAGGGAAGTATGGGAGGGTACTGCTGGTCACCCACCGCCACAGAGGTGAGGCATGCTGGGTAATATTACCAAACACAGTAATATCATCCAGGTTTTGTTTATGTGGGTTTGAATCAATTTGAATCAAATAAAATCTCTATTGAAGCCCAGTACAGTTTGAATCCTCCGGACTCAAACGAAGCTCCGTGTTGTGTTCCACTATTGAAGCCCAGTACAGTTTGAATCCTCCGGACTCAAACGAAGCTCCGTGTTGTGTTCCACTATTGAAGCCCAGTACAGTTTGAATCCTCCGGACTCAAACGAAGCTTCGTGTTGTGTTCCACTATTGAAGCCCAGTACAGTTTGAATCCTCCGGACTCAAACGAAGCTCCGTGTTGTGTTCCAGGGACTCCTATGGCTCTGAAGGTGATGCCCAAAGCCTCCACTCGCCTGCAGGTGTTTTTGAGGGAGTACTGCATCTCCCTGCATCTCTCCCGGCACCCCTGCATCGTGGGGCTGTTCGGCATCGCCTTCCAGTCACATGATCTCTACGGCTTCGCCCAGGAGCTCGTCATTGGACAGGACCTGTTCGCTGTCATCCAACCAAAAGTGAGGGGCGGGGTTTGGGTTTCCGTACCATCTGAAGTTTTTGTTCGTTTCTCCGTTTTAGTCTTTCGCTTCCATTCCTTTCTCTCTCTGATCCCTCTTTTCTCTGCCCTTCCCCTCCCCTCCTCTCCATCATTCTCCCCCCCCTCTCTCCCCCCCTCTCTCCCCCCCTCTCTCCCCCCCTCTCTCTCCCCCCCCTTCCTCCTCCCCAGGTGGGTATTCCAGAGGCAGCAGTGAAGCGTTGTGCCCTGCAGATCTCCAGTGCTCTGGCCTTCATCCACTCCTGTGGTCTGGTCCACAGGGACGTCAAGCCAGAGAACATCCTGCTCCTGGACCAGCTCTGCTGCCGCGTCAAGCTGGCCGACTTCGGCCTGGCTCAGAAGACCGGCACCCTGATCAGCTCTATCACCGGGACGCTCCCCTACATGTCCCCGGAGCTGTGTGCCCTGGCCCCGGGGGAAGAGGGGCCCGGCCAGCCCCTCAGTGTGGAGCCCAGCCTGGACACCTGGGCTCTGGGGGTGGTGCTCTTCTGCATCCTCACTGGATACTTCCCCTGGGAGCGCTGCTCCCCACAGGACGACTTCTACCAGGACTACGCTGACTGGTGGAGGACCAGGCTGGCTACAGGAGCTGACCAACAGGAAGAGGAGGAGCAAGAAGGAGAGAAACAGGAAGAGAAGGAGGAGGGGGGGGAGGAGGAAGTCCCGCCCCTCTGGCGGAGGTTCACGCCGGTTGCCATGGAAATGTTCAGCCGTCTGCTAGCGCTGGAGGCGGGGCAGAGGTGCGACGTGCAGGAAGTGAGGTCATACGTGGAGCAGGACTGGATCAAGGAGGCGTACGTCAACAAAGAGGAGGCCGCAGGGGGCGGGGCTACTGAGGAGAAGCCCCACCCACCTGAAGAAGGTGTGGTTTGAAGAGAAACCACCCCCTCCCTCCCCTGTCTATCTCTCTCCCCTCTCTCACCCCCACCTCTACCCTGTTTCCCCCCCCCCCTCCCCCCAGCATGGACAGCTAACATGACATTTCACCCCAGTGTTTTCACACTGGTTTTACTGAGCGCTGCAATATCTACAGACAGCCGTCTAGCATGGAGCAACAGAGTTCATGGTTCAGGGATCAGGAATCACACCTTGTGTGGTCAGGGAGAGGTGGGGGGAGGAAGGGAGAGGTGGGAGGGAGGAAGGGAGAGGTGGGAGGGAGGAAGGGAGAGGTAGGGAGGGGGGAAGGGAGAGGTGGGGAGGGGGGAAGGGAGAGGTAGGGAGGGGGGAAGGGAGAGGTGGGGGGAGGAAGGGAGAGGTGGGGAGGGGGGAAGGGTGTGTGTGTGTGTGTGTGTGTGCGTGATCTACACAGTTCATATTTCAGGCTTTTTAACCGCTGAACTGTAAGATTTTGATCTGCAGTCGAACGCAGAGAAACTGCTCAGCTGACCGGACAGTAGAACCTCAAGGTTCAGCAGCTGAGCAGAGAGCAGCCTGGATCCACAGGGGGGATTATGGGAAGAGTTGTGGATTTAGGAGGTATTTTATGGGGATGGAGGGAGGAGAGTGTTTATGTTGTGTGAGTGAACTGGATCAGGGGGAAGGTTATGGGCTCCTTTATATACTCAGTTTGGGTGAAGGTTTTATTATTACATTATTATTTAAGTGTTATATTATTATTATTATTGAATATGTTGTTATTGATGCTCTGACTGCTCTATAAAGTATTACTGTTTGGACTGAGTCTTGGGAAGTAGAATAAATAGTTATTATCTGTAGAAGTTAGTTTCTGTCCCTGGAGTCGGGTCAGGGGGTGGTTGGCAGGGGGAGTGTGTGTGTGTGGGGGGTGTGTGTGTGTGTGGGGGGGGGGGTGTGTGTGTGGGGTCACCATGTTTCAGAGTTCTTTTGAAAATAAACACACAGATCTTTCATCTTCACATGCCAGTCTCTCATGCCGTCTCCTGGGGAGGACATGCATGTCTTTCTGGAGCCAGACACACAACTGACACACAGACACACAACTCTCCCTGACACACACACACACACACACAGACAGACAGACACACACACACAGACAGACACACACACAGACAGACACACACACACAGACACACACACACAGACAGACAGACACACACACACAGATACACACACAGACAGACACACACACACAGACACACACACACACAGACACACACACACACACAGACACACACACACACACAGACACACACACAGACAGACACACACACACAGACACACACACAGACAGACACACACACACAGACACACACACACACAGACACACACACACACAGACACACACACACACACACACTCTGCCCTCTTCATCTTCTGACAGCGTCTCTCTAAATCCTCTCATCCCTTTCTCTAGACCTTTCTGTTCCCCCCTTTACATGAATCCCTCCCCCTTCCTCCCCCTCTCTCCCCTCTCTCCCCCAGTCTCAGCTGCAGCTGGCTCTGTAGTGATGGACATCCTGCCCTAGGGAGGGGGAGGGGAGGAGGGGGCAGAGAGGAGGAGGGGGAGGGAAACAGGAGAGGCAGAGGGGAGGAGGGGGAGGCAGAGGGGAGAGAGGGGAGGCAAAGGGGAGAGAGGGGGAGGCAGAGGGGAGAGAGGGGAGGCAAAGGGGAGAGAGGGGGAGGCAGAGGGGAGAGAGGGGGAGGAAGAGGGGAGGTGTAATCCTGGCCTCATGCCCCAGAGCATACTTGACGTGTTACACTAACTAGGGTCGTGTTTCGGGGGGGGGGGGGGGTTGCTGGTGTGAATCCAACATGCTGATAACAAGACCGTCACTATGGAGACGAGTGTGTGTGTACACATATTTTGGATTTTGTTATGCGTTCATGTAACACGCTTTTAATCCAAATTGATGTACGAGGGGGAATTTGAAACTGCGATTTTTTTTAGTCGGATGCTCAGTGAGCTACAGCCGTCTCCCTGACCCTCCTCTGATAACCCTGTTCCTGCTCCTCCTCCTCTGATAACCCTGTTCCTGCTCCTCCTCCTCTGATAACCCTGTTCCTGCTCCTCCTCCTCTGATAACCCTGTTCCTGCTCCTCCTCCTCTGATAACCCTGTTCCTGCTCCTCCTCCTCTGATAACCCTGCTCCTGCTCCTCCTCTGATAACCCTGTTCCTGCTCCTCCTCCTCTGATAACCCTGTTCCTGCTCCTCCTCCTCTGATAACCCTGCTCCTGCTCCTCCTCCTCTGATAACCCTGCTCCTGCTCCTCCTCCTCTGATAACCCTGCTCCTCCTCTGATAACCCTGCTCCTGCTCCTCCTCCTCTGATAACCCTGCTCCTGCTCCTCCTCCTCTGATAACCCTGTTCCTGCTCCTCCTCCTCTGATAACCCTGTTCCTGCTCCTCCTCCTCTGATAACCCTGCTCCTGCTCCTCCTCTGATAACCCTGTTCCTGCTCCTCCTCCTCTGATAACCCTGTTCCTGCTCCTCCTCCTCTGATAACCCTGCTCCTGCTCCTCCTCCTCTGATAACCCTGCTCCTGCTCCTCCTCCTCTGATAACCCTGCTCCTGCTCCTCCTCCTCTGATAACCCTGCTCCTGCTCCTCCTCCTCTGATAACCCTGCTCCTGCTCCTCCTCCTCTGATAACCCTCCACCTCCTCCTGCTCCTCTGATAACCCTCCTGCTCCTCTGATAACTCTCCTGCTCCTCCTCCTCCTCTGATAACCCTCCTCCTCCTCCTCCTCCTCCGATAAACCTCCAGTTACAGAACAGTTGTTGGTTCCAATCCCTGACACTCAGTAATATAAATACCTGTGTTAGCTGTGACCGCTAGCCAGTTAGCGCTGAGCAGTTTAATATGGCTGCTTCTGTTGCTTCAGGGTGTGAAGTTACCCGTCAATAAAGCCAACTTTATTGTGGAAAATCACCTAATTACTTTGAATAAAAAGTTGAGGAACTCATTTGCCAGAGTTACTGTATTTAAATTGATTTATACTTTTCAAAATCTTTCTGAAGAAAAAAAAAAAAAAGTTAAAAAAGGTTTCGAAAAGAAAAAAAAGTTTGAAAGAATATTTTTGGAAAAAAGTTTCCAATTTATTTCTGTTCTCTGTTCTCTAACGTGTTCTCTCACGGGTTCTCTCACGTGTTCTCTCACGTGTTCTCTCACGGGTTCTCTCACGTGTTCTCTCACGTGTTCTCTCTCATGTTCTCTCTCATGTTCTTGTCAGTCATAACCAGCTGCTCCTGTATTCCGCTACATACAAACGCCTCGTTTCAGATCCGCTCACTCAGCCACTAAGTAACCCTGCTGCTGTTCACACACACACACACACACAGAGAGACACACACACACACACAGAGAGACACACACACACACACAGAGAGACACACACACACACACAGAGAGACACACACACACACACAGAGAGACACACACACACAGACACACACACACACACAGAGAGACACACACACACACAGAGAGACACACACACACACACACAGACACACACACACACACACACAGACACACACACACACACAGAGAGACACACACACAGACACACACACACACACAGAGAGACACACACACACAGACACACACACACACACAGAGACACACACACACAAACACACACAGAGAGAAAAGCAACACTGAATGTACTCGTGTTAAATCTCTTAATGAAGACTGGAAGGTGGTGATCATATATCAGCTGGTAGGTTAGTTGAGCAGCTGTTTATTAGAAGGTTCCAGCATATTCCCTCAGACGGCCTCATGGTAAAGCGTCTCTCATGCTGTGTATCAAACTATAGGGTTTCACTGACATACAGTTTAATACACAACACCTGAGCAGTTCCCAGCCTCTCACACACAGGTGACATCTACCCAAGTCATAATCACCTTCTGGGTCTTGTAGTTTTTCATCGTCTCATTCTCGAGTTTCCACCCTGTTAGCTTCTGTAATAAAACTACAACGACAAAAACAAGTATTAAAGCAACTGCTTTAATGTTTAAATCTGGTCCGATAGAAATGTAACAACATTATCTCCACATTAAAACATTTGCATGAAGAATTAACAGGAAAATGGTTTGTTCTGCTCAAGAGGATAATCAAAAACCTAAAGACTAAGAATAAAAACCCCACAAACTATTCAAATGGCATGAAGTTTCAGCAAAGATCCATCGACATTACAACACTGTTAACAATAATTCTATCAAGCCTAATAAATGTTCTGCATTATAAAAGCTGTAATAAAAAGCTACAGCGACAAACAAGCGTGGCCGTCATGGTAACAGCTGTGGTAGAGCAGTCTAACTACAGTGAATTAATCACCTTTCCTATCTGGCAGGAGCTGAGGTCATGACATCAGATCTCCACCTCAGCAGTATAGAAGGTTTAAACCTGGTCACCCCAGCCTCTGTCTACTTCCACTGGCTGGACGTAACCCTCCTCATCCTCCTCCAATGATTCTACGTCACCGTGGCGACCAATCGACTGTCCTGGCTCATCGTCATGGCGATGTTGCGGGCTGTCGGGGATCTCATGGACCAGGACGGCCTCCTCTTTGGTTGTCATGGGGATGGAGCTGATATCGTCATAGCTACTCTGGGAGCCCTCTTGTTGTAGCTTGAAGGAAGCCAGCTGAAACACTGAAACAACACATGGAAACAAGATGCATTAACCACCATGTAGCTGCCTAGCAACACTTTACATGACGGTTACATGATCTACCATGTAGCTGCCTAGCAACACTTTACATGACGGTTACATGATCTACCATGTAGCTGCCTAGCAACACTTTACATGACGGTTACATGATCCACCATGTAGCTGCCTAGCAACACTTTACATGACGGTTACATGATCTACCATGTAGCTGCCTAGCAACACTTTACATGACGGTTACATGATCTACCATGTAGCTGCCTAGCAACACTTTACATGACGGTTACATGATCTACCATGTAGCTGCCTAGCAACACTTTACATGACGGTTACATGATCTACCATGTAGCTGCCTAGCAACACTTTACATGACGGTTACATGATCCACCATGTAGCTGCCTAGCAACACTTTACATGACGGTTACATGATCTACCATGTAGCTGCCTAGCAACACTTTACATGACGGTTACATGATCTACCATGTAGCTGCCTAGCAACACTTTACATGACGGTTACATGATCTACCATGTAGCTGCCTAGCAACACTTTACATGACGGTTACATGATCTACCATGTAGCTGCCTAGCAACACTTTACATGACGGTTACATGATCTACCATGTAGCTGCCTAGCAACACTTTACATGACGGTTACATGATCTACCATGTAGCTGCCTAGCAACACTTTACATGACGGTTACATGATCTACCATGTAGCTGCCTAGCAACACTTTACATGACGGTTACATGATCTACCATGTAGCTGCCTAGCAACACTTTACATGACGCTTCATAACAGTCCATTACTTGACAGACAAGCATGACCAATGAACTGGTGACCTGGGGACCCAGCGGCCCTGGTTACCATGGCTGCGGTCGTCCCTAGTTACGGCCGGTTTGTCGGTGGTAAGGGTGTTGGTGTTGTCGTTGTCGTAGTCGTCCTCCCCAGCAACGTCATCGTAGGACTGGGAGGAGTCAGAACCTCTGGAGTGGGAGGAGTCAGAACCTCTGGAGTGGGAGGAGTCAGAACCTCTGCGACTGTGTGGTCCTGTGAGAAGAGAGACCTGAAGTCTGTTAACTCACCCAGTCTGTTAACTCACCCAGACCAGTCTGTTAACTCACCCAGTCTGTTAACTCACCCAGTCTGTTAACTCACCCAGACCAGTCTGTTAACTCACCCAGTCTGTTAACTCACCCAGTCTGTTAACTCACCCAGACCAGTCTGTTAACTCACCCAGTCTGTTAACTCACCCAGTCTGTTAACTCACCCAGACCAGTCTGTTAACTCACCCAGTCTGTTAACTCACCCAGTCTGTTAACTCACCCAGACCAGTCTGTTAACTCACCCAGTCTGTTAACTCACCCAGTCTGTTAACTCAGACCAGTCTGTTAACTCACCCAGTCTGTTAACTCAGACCAGTCTGTAAACTCAGATCAGTCTGTAAACTCAGACCAGTCTGTTAACTCACCCAGTCTGTAAACTCAGACCAGTCTGTAAACTCAGATCAGTCTGTAAACTCAGACCAGTCTGTTAACTCACCCAGTCTGTAAACTCAGACCAGTCTGTAAACTCAGACCAGTCTGTAAACTCAGACCAGTCTGTAAACTCAGATCAGTCTGTAAACTCACACCAGTCTGTTAACTCAGATCAGTCTGTTAACTCAGACCAGTCTGTAAACTCAGATCAGTCTGTAAACTCAGATCAGTCTGTTAACTCAGATCAGTCTGTAAACTCAGACCAGTCTGTAAACTCAGATCAGTCTGTAAACTCAGACCAGTCTGTAAACTCACCCAGTCTGTTAACTCACCCAGTCTGTAAACTCAGACCAGTCTGTAAACTCAGATCAGTCTGTAAACTCAGACCAGTCTGTAAACTCAGATCAGTCTGTAAACTCAGACCAGTCTGTAAACTCAGATCAGTCTGTAAACTCAGACCAGTCTGTAAACTCAGATCAGTCTGTAAACTCAGACCAGTCTGTTAACTCACCCAGTCTGTTAACTCACCCAGTCTGTAAACTCAGACCAGTCTGTAAACTCAGATCAGTCTGTAAACTCAGACCAGTCTGTAAACTCAGACCAGTCTGTAAACTCAGATCAGTCTGTAAACTCAGACCAGTCTGTAAACTCAGATCAGTCTGTAAACTCAGACCAGTCTGTAAACTCAGATCAGTCTGTAAACTCAGACCAGTCTGTAAACTCAGATCAGTCTGTAAACTCAGACCAGTCTGTAAACTCAGACCAGTCTGTAAACTCAGACCAGTCTGTTAACTCAGATCAGTCTGTTAACTCAGACCAGTCTGTAAACTCAGACCAGTCTGTAAACTCAGATCAGTCTGTAAACTCAGACCAGTCTGTAAACTCACCCATCTGGTTGAGGTAATCATAATCTCCACTTGGTACAGGTGATGGTTTGCTTGCTGTAGTCCTTCCTGAGCGGTAACCTAAGGACAGATTGTTACTCTGGAAATCAGTGTACATTCTGTGTTTCAAACCCAATAATGTGTCCATTTTGTTTCTGCATCAACTGAAGTGGATCCCAAAAAACGATTTAAATAAATTTTGATCAGATATATACCAGATGAGACAGAGTCAGACTAGTCTAACACTTTTTTTTCTATTTATTTAGTCTATATTTTTCACTTCTCGAGGAGAACTTGACTGCAAATCAAGAGGTGAAAAGGTTCAAATCCCTCCTGAACCGTGGGTCAATTTAGCTGAAAGCATTTCTGTACAGTCTACCAAGCTGCTGTCACTCTGCCCTCTAGCCCCCCCTACTGGATAGTGATCTGGTGTCCAGGTGTTTTTCTGCAGACGTACGTTTGATGCTGTCGACCAGACGCTCCCGGAGGAAGAAGCCCAGGAGTCCCAGTGAGAGCAGAGCCAGCGCCCCCAGGGAGAGGCCCAGCACCAGGGACACAGGCAGCTCAGACGGGGGAGGTCCGGCTGGTAATCTGGGTAAAGGACAGACACACAGGTAACACATCCCTGCTGGCTGTGTAGTGTTCCAATCCAATCCAATCCAACTTTATTTCTATTGCACTTTAAAACAACACAGCTGACCAAAGTGCAGTACATAGCAATATAAAAAACGCAATAAATAGACACACACTATACACAGTAAAAACAACACAACAATTGGTAAAAACTCAACAAATAGAGACACACTGTACATGGTAAAAGTCAACACATCACTGAAAAGCCAAGGTAAAAAGATAAGTCTTTAGAGCCGACTTAAAGACGGATATGGACTCTGCCTGTCTAAGGGGCAGCGCGTTCCATAGTTTGGGACCCGCGACAGAGAAGGAGCGATCCCCTCTAAGTTTCCTCCTTGATGTTAGTGTACAGTCAGTCCTGCCAGATTGAACCACAGGACAGTTTGTCGGTCTTACCTCTGCAGTAGATGTTAGCTTGATTAAATGTGCCCTGGCAGCTGTCAGTCTGGACACAGTACTTGATGTCTTTGTGTTTCTCCTCGCAGTGCAGAGAGGTTTCAGGTCTACTCATACCAGGAGACGAGGATATGGAGTCGGAGGAGTTGCAGCCCAGATGAGCACACAGTAGGTTCGCCTCCTTCCCCCCATCCTCCAGGGGGCACACCGGCTCCCAGCTACCACGGTAACGCACCAGGACACGCCCACCACACTTCCTGGACACGTTGAATTCCACCGCGGCTGTGGAGGCAAACGGTCACTTCCTGTCCCCCAGTCCTAGTTACTTCCTGTCCCCCAGTCCTAGTCACTTCCTGTCTCCCAGTCCTAGTCACTTCCTGTCCCCCAGTCCTAGTTACTTCCTGTCCCCCAGTCCTAGTCACTTCCTGTCCCCCAGTCCTAGTCACTTCCTGTCTCCCAGTCCTAGTCACTTCCTGTCCCCCAGTCCTAGTTACTTCCTGTCCCCCAGTCCTAGTCACTTCCTGTCCCCCAGTCCTAGTCACTTCCTGTCCCCCAGTCCTAGTCACTTCCTGTCCCCCAGTCCTAGTCACTTCCTGTCCCCCAGTCCTAGTTACTTCCTGTCCCCCAGTCCTAGTCACTTCCTGTCCCCCAGTCCTAGTTACTTCCTGTCTCCCAGTCCTAGTCACTTCCTGTCTCCCAGTCCTAGTCACTTCCTGTCTCCCAGTCCTAGTCACTTCCTGTCCCCCAGTCCTAGTCACTTCCTGTCTCCCAGTCCTAGTCACTTCCTGTCCCCCAGTCCTAGTCACCTCCTGTCCCCCAGTCCTAGTTACTTCCTGTCCCCCAGTCCTAGTCACTTCCTGTCCCCCAGTCCTAGTTACTTCCTGTCCCCCAGTCCTAGTCACTTCCTGTCCCCCAGTCCTAGTCACTTCCTGTCCCCCAGTCCTAGTCACTTCCTGTCTCCCAGTCCTAGTCACTTCCTGTCTCCCAGTCCTAGTCACTTCCTGTCCCCCAGTCCTAGTCACTTCCTGTCCCCCAGTCCTAGTCACTTCCTGTCTGGTTTCTTACCTACACAGGACACAGACACCAGGCCTGTGCTGCAGGTCCCAGTGATGCTCTTACACTGTCCCAGCTGGGCCTCAGAGCCCAGGCAGCTGATGTAGAGACTGTTCACTCCTCCTGCTGCTCCTCCTACTGCTCCTGCTCCTCCTCCTGCTCCTCCTCCTGCTCCTCTGGGGTTGGCCTGCACAGTTTCACAGGTGTATCCAAAGCGGTAAACAAAAAGTTGTTGAGTGGGACCAATAAAGAGGGATACATGAATCAAACCAAGTCAACTGTCTCTCAGTCTCTCTCTTTCTCTCTCTGTCTCTATCAGTCTCTCAGTCTCTTTCAGTCTCTCTCAGTCTGTCTCTGTCTGTCTCTCAGTCTCTCTCAGTCTCTCTCAGTCTGTCTCTGTCTGTCTCTCAGTCTCTCTCAGTCTCTCTCAGTCTGTCTCTGTCTGTCTCTCAGTCTCTCTCAGTCTCTCTCAGTCTGTCTCTGTCTGTCTCTCAGTCTGTCTCTGTCTGTCTCTCAGTCTCTCTCAGTCTCTCTCAGTCTGTCTCTGTCTGTCTCTCAGTCTGTCTCTGTCTGTCTCTCAGTCTCTCTCAGTCTCTCTCAGTCTGTCTCTGTCTGTCTCTCAGTCTCTCTCAGTCTCTCTCAGTCTGTCTCTGTCTGTCTCTCAGTCTCTCTCAGTCTCTCTCAGTCTGTCTCTGTCTGTCTCTCAGTCTCTCTCAGTCTCTCTCAGTCTGTCTCTGTCTGTCTCTCAGTCTCTCTCAGTCTCTCTCAGTCTCTCAGTCTGTCTGTGTCTGTCTCTCAGTCTCTCTCAGTCACTCTCAGTCTCTCTCTCTCCTAGTCTCTCTCCCTCTGTCTCCCCCCCCCCCCCTCCCCAGTAAGGACCTTGATGTTGATGGCATTGCCGCAGCCTTGGCAGGCTATGTGAGACTGTGCCAGGCTCCAGCCAGCGTCACACACGCCCAGGTCCCCCAGAAACAGCTCCCCAGAACAGTTCCTCTGATGGAGGGGGGAGGCCGGGCGCAGGGGGGAGGCCGGGCGCAGGGGGGAGGCCGGGCGCAGGGGGGAGGCCAGGCGGAGGGGGGAGGCCAGGCGGAGGGGGGAGGCCAGATTGGTGCCTGGGAGGCAGGTAGGA
This sequence comes from Protosalanx chinensis, assembly GCA_030340685.1. Classification (NCBI taxonomy): domain Eukaryota; kingdom Metazoa; phylum Chordata; class Actinopteri; order Osmeriformes; family Salangidae; genus Protosalanx; species Protosalanx chinensis. The sequence continues at coordinate 16,993,884 of CM059320.1, read as the reverse complement.
GCCAGAAGGAAAATACAGGATATTCATTTACAGTGTGTGTCTGTGGGTGTGTATTTCTGTCTGTGTGTGTGTGTATGTGTGTGGTTGTGTCT
>CM059320.1:16978792-16988792 GCA_030340685.1 Protosalanx chinensis | reverse complement strand
GAGAGTTTAGCCTGACCTGCACACACCACACGAGCCTTCTTACAGGACACATCCCTCTGCTCGTACCTGAGAGGAGAGACCACATACACACACAACATGCTGCATGTAGAGACCAGACACACACACACATATGCTGCATGTAGAGACCAGACACACACACACATATGCTGCATATAGAGACCAGACACACACACACACATGCTGCATGTAGAGACCAGACACACACACACATATGCTGCATGTAGAGACCAGACACACACACACATATGCTGCATGTAGAGACCAGACACACACACACATATGCTGCATGTAGAGACCAGACACACACACACATATGCTGCATGTAGAGACCAGACACACACACACATATGCTGCATGTAGAGACCAGACACACACACACATATGCTGCATGTAGAGACCAGACACACACACACACATGCTGCATGTAGAGACCAGACACACACACACACATGCTGCATGTAGAGACCAGACACACACACACACATGCTGCATGTAGAGACCAGACACACACACACACATGCTGCATGTAGAGACCAGACACACACACACATATGCTGCATGTAGAGACCAGACACACACACACATATGCTGCATGTAGAGACCAGACACACACACACATATGGTGCATGTAGAGACCAGACACACACACACATATGCTGCATGTAGAGACCAGACACACACACACACATATGCTGCATGTAGAGACCAGACACACACACACACATATGCTGCATGTAGAGACCAGACACACACACACACATATGCTGCATGTAGAGACCAGACACACACACACATATGCTGCATGTAGAGACCAGACACACACGCACATATGCTGCATGTAGAGACCAGACACACACGCACATATGCTGCATGTAGAGACCAGACACACACACACATATGCTGCATGTAGAGACCAGACACACACACACATATGCTGCATGTAGAGACCAGACACACACACACATATGCTGCATGTAGAGACCAGACACACACACACATATGCTGCATGTAGAGACCAGACACACACACACATATGCTGCATGTAGAGACCAGACACACACACACATATGCTGCATGTAGAGACCAGACACACACACACATATGCTGCATGTAGAGACCAGACACACACACACATATGCTGCATGTAGAGACCAGACACACACACACATATGCTGCATGTAGAGACCAGACACACACACACATATGCTGCATGTAGAGACCAGACACACACACACATATGCTGCATGTAGAGACCAGACACACACACACATATGCTGCATGTAGAGAGGCATGGAGGTAGTGAGTGCTGCTCAGCTGTTACCTGGACAGACAGTGCAGGAGATGCAGGTCGCTCTTGTCACACACCAGCCTGTCGAACCTCCCATTCTTGGTGTTGTCCCCCACCCCAGTGGAGATCAGTGCCCCACAGCCCAGCTCCCTGCAGACCACCTCCCCCTCCTCCGCACCCCAGCCCCTGCTGCACACCCTCTCCAACGCCCCCGAGCGGTTGAAGTACACCGTGCCGTAACATTGAGAGGGTTTCCGGTTGTTCTGCAGCACCAGCTGGACCTTGTCTGGAGAGGGAGGTCAGGGTCAGAGGTCAGGGCTTGGTGAGCAGGTGAGGGTGAGGGGGAGGAGCCTTACCTGAGCAGGTTAGGGTGAGGGGGGAGGAGCCATTACACCTGGCCGGCTCCAGGTGTCCGGAGAAGCACACCTCATCTGGAGACACATGCTGCTGGGGCTGGTATGGTTCAGCTGGAAGGAGCTCTGGCAGACCGGGGTCCATGCACCTCCCTCCTCCACCAGCAGGGGGCCAGAACACACATCACCCCCACTGATGCTCAGCTTGTTGTGGCCTGTGGGTCACAGGGGGAAATTCATACAGTTCATTAATCGAGTTACATACTAGACAGTACACAGAGTAACATACGAGAGAGTACACAGAGTAACATACTAGACAGTACACAGAGTAACATACGAGACAGTACACAGAGTAACATACGAGAGGAGTACACAGAGTAACATACGAGACAGTACACAGAGTAACATACTAGACAGTACACAGAGTAACATACGAGACAGTACACAGAGTAACATACGAGAGAGTACACAGAGTAACATACGAGACAGTACACAGAGTAACATACGAGAGAGTACACAGAGTAACATACGAGACAGTACACAGAGTAACATACGAGACAGTACACAGAGTAACATACTAGACAGTACACAGAGTAACATACGAGACAGTACACAGAGTAACATACGAGACAGTACACAGAGTAACATACTAGACAGTACACAGAGTAACATACGAGACAGTACACAGAGTAACATACGAGAGAGTACACAGAGTAACATACGAGACAGTACACAGAGTAACATACGAGACAGTACACAGAGTAACATACGAGACAGTACACAGAGTAACATACGAGACAGTACACAGAGTAACATACTAGACAGTACACAGAGTAACATACGAGACAGTACACAGAGTAACATACGAGAGAGTACACAGAGTAACATACGAGACAGTACACAGAGTAACATACGAGACAGTACACAGAGTAACATACGAGACAGTACACAGAGTAACATACGAGACAGTACACAGAGTAACATACTAGACAGTACACAGAGTAACATACTAGACAGTACACAGAGTAACATACGAGAGAGTACACAGAGTAACATACGAGACAGTACACAGAGTAACATACGAGACAGTACACAGAGTACATACGAGACAGTACACAGAGTAACATACGAGACAGTACACAGAGTAACATACTAGACAGTACACAGAGTAACATACTAGACAGTACACAGAGTAACATACGAGAGAGTACACAGAGTAACATACGAGAGAGTACACAGAGTAACATACTAGACAGTACACAGAGTAACATACTAGACAGTACACAGAGTAACATACGAGACAGTACACAGAGTAACATACGAGACAGTACACAGAGTAACATACTAGACAGTACACAGAGTAACATACGAGACAGTACACAGAGTAACATACGAGAGAGTACACAGAGTAACATACGAGACAGTACACAGAGTAACATACGAGACGAGTACACAGAGTAACATACGAGACAGTACACAGAGTAACATACGAGACAGTACACAGAGTAACATACGAGACAGTACACAGAGTAACATACTAGACAGTACACAGAGTAACATACTAGACAGTACACAGAGTAACATACGAGACAGTACACAGAGTAACATACGAGACAGTACACAGAGTAACATACGAGACAGTACACAGAGTAACATACTAGACAGTACACAGAGGTAACATACTAGACAGTACACAGAGTAACATACGAGACAGTACACAGAGTAAAACATACGAGACAGTACACAGAGTAACATACGAGACAGTACACAGAGTAACATACTAGACAGTACACAGAGTAACATACGAGACAGTACACAGAGTAACATACGAGACAGTACACAGAGTAACATACGAGACGTACACAGAGTACATACGAGACAGTACACAGAGTAACATACTAGGACAGTACACAGAGTAACATACGAGACAGTACACAGAGTAACATACTAGACAGTACACAGAGTAACATACGAGACAGTACACAGAGTAACATACTAGACAGTACACAGAGTAACATACGAGACAGTACACACGAGTAACAGACTAGACAGTACACAGAGTAACATACGAGACAGTACACAGAGTAACATACTAGACAGTACACAGAGTAACATACGGAGACAGTACACAGGAGTAACAACGAGACAGTACACAGAGTAACATACTAGACAGTACACAGAGTAACTCGAGAACCGTAACACAGAGTAACATACTAGTACACAGAGTAACATACGACCAGACACTAGACAGTACACAGAGTAACATACGAGACAGTACACAGAGTAACATACGAGACAGTACACAGAGTAACATACTAGACAGTACACAGAGAACATACTAGACAGTACACAGAGTAACATACGAGACAGTACACAGAGTACATACGAGACAGTACACCAGAGTACATACTAGACAGTACGATGGACAATCATGTTGTTATGATCAGTGACCGAAGCTCTTTAGTAAAGATTAAAAGTTGCTTTGGTATAAAAGCGTCAAATGTTGAATGAATGTAAATGTGATGTAAATGAACCAGAGTCGGACCAACATCCCAGAGTCTCACCTGAGCAGATGACAGAGACAGGCTGTTTACATTTGGGGTCAGGTCTGACCCCACACTGCCACGGGTGCTCCTCTTCACTGAACACCGCCCCAGGGTGAAGGGCCTCCTGGAGGCAGCGTCAGCAGGGAGGCCCCTGGACTGGAGGATCCTCTTCACCCCCCCACAGCCAGAGCCTTACACACGAGATTGGCCTCCTTCTTCTCCTCAGTATCTCAACACCACAGGACCAACACCAACGTTAGTACAGAGATAAGCAGCAGCTTCGTTTAAACTTATAAGTTATGAACTGATGATAGTTCATAAGTGATATCTATCTTTGTATGATTTTAAGTCACACAGCAGCTATAGTGCCACTCTCACTGGTTCTGAGTGTGTTGACTCAGACAGTCTTCTGAGGAGACAGTGTTAAAACAGAACAGTACCTGTTCAGTAATATTAACTAACAACATTGATCTAACAGACCTGCGCAGCTTCACTATGCGCTGGCGGGGGGGGTTTCAAAAGGATGAAGACGTATGTGTCGAAACATGGGGTGGCAGTGTTGATAACATGAGAGAATAGAGACCTTTCTGATCTCCCAGGGCGCTGAGGTAAATAACATGTTCCAAGTATTAGTAGTAGTAATACTATTAGTAAAGTATTAATATGATGTGAGCTCCAACATAACAGTAGTAATAGCTACTTTTCACTGAAAGTATACAGCAGAACCCACACTTTTTACATTTTTACTTCGGTGGAAAAACTATACAAACTATACAAATAATAATCATCAACTTTTACCATAAGCCTAGTCTTTCTAAACATAAGTATCTGTACTTTGTAGACGTGTTTTCTTTTGTCATCTCTGTTGGTAAAGTATTGGAGAAATATGAGCTTATATATTTACTTGAATACGACGTTTTACATTAGAGACATTAAGATTAAAGTAGCCTATTTATGGTGCAGTTCTACTGCCACTAGTGAAGAGGAACCCAAGATCAGAAGCAGCTTCTCAAACAGGTGCTGAAGGTCCTACCCCATCTTTCAGAACAGAGGTATCCAGGTCCAGAGGAGCTGTTGAACAGCAAGGTGCCGGCACAGCGAGTCTCTGCCAGACTCAGAGAGATCTCATCTGGAGGGAACACACAATAACACACACTAACACACAATAACACACACTAACACACACTAACACACACTAACACACTAACACACACACTAACACACACTAACACACACTAACACACACTAACACACAATAACACACTAACACACACACTAACACACAATAACACACTAACACACACACTAACACACAATAACACACACTAACACACACTAACACACAAAACACACTAACACACACACTAACACACACTAACACACAATAACACACTCTAACACACACTAACACACAATAACACACACTAACACACACACTAACACACACTAACACACAATAACACACTAACACACAATAACACACACTAACACACACACTAACACACACTAACACACACTAACACACACTAACACACACTAACACACAATAACACACTAACACACACACTAACACACACTAACACACAATAACACACACTAACACACACTAACACACAATAACACACACTAACACACACTAACACACAATAACACACTAACACACACACTAACACACACTAACACACAATAACACACTAACACACACTAACACACAATAACACACTAACACACACACTAACACACTCTAACACACCACACTAACACACTCTAACACACACACTAACACACTCTAACACACACACTAACACACACTAACACACAATAACACACTAACCACACACTAACACACTCTAACACACACACTAACACACACTAACACACACTAACACACAATAACACACTAACACACACACTAACACACTCTAACACACACACTAACACACACACTAACACACTCTAACACACACACTAACACACTCTACACACACTCCTAACACACACACTAACACACTCTAACACACACACTAACACACTCTAACACACACACTACACAACACACACACACTCTAACACACACACTAACACACTCTAACACACTCTAAACACACTCTAACACACACACTAACACACTCTAACACACACACTAACACACCTACACACACACACCTAACATACTCTAACACACACACTAACACACTCTAACACACACACTAAACACACACTAACACACACTAACACACACTAACCACTCTAACACACACACACACTACCCACTCTAACACACACTACATCTAACACACACCTAACCAACACCTAACACACACACTAACACACACACTAACACCACTACACCACTAACACACACTAACACACACTAACACACAATAACACACACTAACACACACTAACACACACACTAACACACACTAACATACTCTAACACACACACTAACACACACTAACACACTCTAACACACTCTAACACACACACTAATAAACACACACTAACGCACACTAACACACACACACTAATAAACACACACTAACACACTCTAACACACTAACACACACTAAGAAGAGCTCCAAAACATGTTCTTCAGTTAAACTATAGCATTTTATCACGTTTATATACAACATTTTTCAAAAGCAGTTATTTACGTTTTTCTAATTTATTTTTTACTTACGTAACAGAAACAGATGTTCTATCTCAAACAGAGAACTGACCTGTGCCAGTAAATCATGCGGACTGTATCCTTGTTGTAGACGCTGACGTTCCACCGGGGAACCTGCAGAACCACAGCTGGTCCTCTGTTCCAGAACACGACACATCGTTCATCCAGGTGACAGAACCGGGGCTTGGGTGCATCACCTCCACAGAGTGTGACCCGGATCCACACCCGATGCTCCGGCACGCCACCTGCTCATTAGAGGGGGGTCCAGGTTCTGGTCCCCTACGAACCCCAAGACCCCCTCGTGCAGGACCCTGAGGAAGCCCTGGCACGGGCCTGGACCCCCATCAGCATCAGACGGTTCTCTTCTGTGTAAAAGTAAACGATATCAGGAGATTAACAGTGTTTCTGGGATCGAAGTACCCAGTGTTTCATCATTAGACCTGCAGATCAGATGGTTTGGGATTTTGAGATCAAAATATTGTCATAATTCTTGTCTTTGTACTGATGTATTTTGTTTTTTGAGGATTTCTGGGACCGGAGCCTATAATTATCTATTGTTAATTACGTTATACAAATATATATTCATAACGACAATGATAAAAAAAAAAAAAAAATCCATAAAAAGTGTCGTCGCCACCCAAACAAAATATTTGTGAAATTAAGTGTTCAGACAATTTTCCCATGATGGGATGTTAAGTTAGGTAGCCTACCGTGTTGAAAGAACAACAATATTAGACGTTACATGCTTATATTTCACTTGTTATTATTTTAATAAGTGTTAATATGAACCCAGTTAATCACAGTAAAGTTTCATTAAATGTATTCGGTTGATCAGAGAGATGCGCGTGAGAGGCAGAACAGACGCTAAAGGCGGGAACAGCAAGTGTTAAGTTTTAACGTTTTTATTCCGATTTAATTATTGGAATAAACTTAATTATTCTTCTCAAATTCTGGATTTCGGAGGATGCCCCTGGACTGGACGACTGGTATAAAGGGGTATTGAGAGTACTACCTCTAGAAAAATTGACATACACCCTTCATGAAAATGCAGAGGGGATTTATTGACATATGGCAGCCTGTCTTGGATGTTGTTGACCCCTCTGGTCTGACTTTTGCCCTGTAATATTAGAGATTAATTCTATGCAAATGTACATGCCCTTTGGTGGTGTATGTGTTTGTTTGTTTTTTGTTGTCTCTCACATCTTTTTTTTGTTTGTTTTGTATCTTGATTTTGATGTCTTGTCCCTGATGATTTTTGTGTCTTGTTAAAGCAAGCAAAAACTGTAAAATATGGTTCTGTATATATATATATATTCAGTACTTAATGTGAACTTAATTGCCAGAACCTTCAATAAAAAAAAAAAAAAAAAACTTAATTATTCATTCTGGTACTTTGAAGAACCTGTCATTTCAGACAATATTTTTGGGGTTAAATTGTTAAAATAAAAGTATATTTCTTTTGACTAAATTATTAATGATAAAATATTATTTCACTAAGCTTTGACTTTAAAAAAACATGTAACCTACTACTTCCATCACCTAAGAGGTGAAATGTTTTGGACAGTGTGGTCAGAAGTACAGTAGTTATCGCTCTGGATAAAAGGTATCAGCTAACTCCCCAGTCAGGTGATCTCACAGGTGTGTTCTAACAGGTATGTTCTCACAGGTGTGTTCTCACAGGTGTGTTCTCACAGGTGTGTTCTAACAGGTGTGTTCTCACAGGTGTGTTCTCACAGGTGTGTTCTCACAGGTGTGTTCTACATTTATTCATTTAGCAGACGCTTTTATCCAAAGCGAACACACCTCTTCTAACAGGTGTGTTCTAACAGGTGTGTTCTCACAGGTGTGTTCTCACAGGTGTGTTCTCACAGGTGTGTTCTCACAGGTGTGTTCTCACAGGTGTGTTCTAACAGGTGTGTTCTAACAGGTGGTGTTCTAACAGGTGTGTTCTCACAGGTGTGTTCTAACAGGTGTGTTCTAACAGGTGTGTTCTAACAGGTGTGTTCTCACAGGTGTGTTCTCACAGGTGTGTTCTAACAGGTGTGTTCTAACAGGTGTGTTCTAACAGGTGTGTTCTAACAGGTGTGTTCTAACAGGTGTGTTCTAACAGGTGTGTTCTCACCTTGTGTGGCCGCCTGGTTTAGCAGTGTTGCCCAGCAGAGTAGCAGCAGTACGATCATGTATGCCAGCAGATCTTCACCCCTCTGAGCTGCTCAGCAGTATATCAGCTCAGCTGGGACCATTTCCCCCCCTGCTGCAGGCTGGCCCCGCCCCCGACTGCAAGCTGGCCCCGCCCCCCTACTGCAAGCTGGCCCCTCCCCCCTGCTGCAGGCCGCCCCTCCCCCCTGCTGCAGGCTGGCCCCTCCCTCACTGCTGCAGGCTGGCCCCTCCCCCCCTGCTGCAGGCCGGCCCCTCCCCCTGGCCCCTCCCCCTGGCCCCTCCCCCCACTCCTCTACAGGACTGATGCTACCCAAGCTGCACAGCTTAATACAACCTTGGAATATAGAGCAAATATGTTATTATATAATATTGTAGTAGGGATGTTATCGTTACTGATTCAGCTAAAGGGAAACCTATTTATTTTTTATTCAAGGTGAGAAATAATAGATTTAAATTTTCAATTACATCCCCACCTCCCCTAAGTTATTAATGTGTAAAACAATATACACTTATGTGTACAGAAAACTCCTACTTTGGTAACAAAGCACAGCGGAACACTTTGGAGGTTAAATCATTCTCCAGAGATGGTATTCAGACATAACATCATCACTGCAATGTTAAGTTCTTCCACACAAACGCCTACAAATATTTAATATAAAATAACCAACAAACATATTGGTAACATTTGAGATGCAGGAAAGGCAAGGCTTTTATATTTATACAATTATAGTTTGTGTTTACAGGACTATATGGGTGTTGGTAATATTAGACTGTTAGGGCTGGGTTATGGTGTTAGATTAGATCAGCAATTTAGGTTATCAAGCCATTATATACTTACATTACATACTTTTCTATTAATATACAAATCTGATCACATCAAAATATAATATATATATTAATGATTAATGAAATAAATTGGTGTAGATTATTAGCTCTGGATAAGAGGTCTACGGATAAATG
>CM059320.1:16958360-16978292 GCA_030340685.1 Protosalanx chinensis | reverse complement strand
GTCAGTGTCAGTGCCGTCCAGGTTTTGGAGGGAAGACTTGTACAGGCTGTGAGGAGAACTACTGGGGAGACCCTCAGATCCAGTGTAGAGGTAAGGGCAGGGGTCAAGGTCAGGGGTCATGGCTTCCAGCTGGAAGGACTTGGTGATTCTTAATAACAGTTCAGCTCTAACATATCTCCTCTCTCTGCTCCTCACTGCATTTCTCCTTCTCTCTTTTCTCCTCATCTCCACCCTCCCTCTCCATCTCCCCCCCCCCCCCCCCAGCATGTGACTGTGACCCCGGGGTGTAGAGACCTCTCAGTGTGACCGGGGCTCAGGTCACTGCAGTTGCCAGCAGGGGGTGTCTGGGGTGCGTTGTGACCAGTGTGCTCGAGGCTTCTCAGGCCACTTCCCCCAACTGCCAGCCCTGCCACCAGTGCTTCGGGGACTGGGACCGTGTGGTCCAGGATCTGGCCAGCCGCACCAAGGAGCTGGCAGGGCGGGCTCATCACATCCAGACCACCGGCCTCACTGGAGCCTATGAGAAGGTGGGGCTCCTTATCCTCCTACTCCCTCTCTCCCTCTCTCCCTCTCTCCCTCTCTCCCTCTCTCCCTCTCTCTCCCTCCCTCTCTCCTTCTCTCTCTCTCTATCTCTCTCTCTCTGTCCCTCTCTCTCTCCCTCTCTCTCCTTCCCTCGCTGTTCCTCTCCCTTCTCTCTCCCCCTCCTCCTCCATCTCTCTCTCCCTCCCTCCTTCTCCCACTCTCCCTCCCTCTTCCTTCCTCTCTCCCCTCTCTCTCTATTCCTCTCTCCCTCTCTTTCCCTCTCCCTCCTCCCTCTCTCCCCTCTCTCTCCCCTCTCTCCCCTCCCTCCTCCTCTCCCCCTCTCCCCTCCCCCCTCCCCCTGTGCTCATATATCTGTTCACCTGCTGCAGGCGTTCCAGGACCTGGAGGAGAAGCTGGCTCAGGCTCAGAGCATCGTCAACGCTCGCAACGCCACCGCTGAGGCTGTGACCAAGCTCATGGAGCTGATCGAGGACCTCAGGTTACGCCCCTGACCCTGACCCCTGACCCCTAACCCCCTCACCCCTGACCCCTAACCCTGACCCCCTTGAACCCTGACCCCTAACCCCTAACCCCTCACCCCTGACCCCTAACCCTCACCCCTGACCCCTAACCCTGACCCCTAATCCTGACCCCTAACCCCTAACCCCTCATGTGGATGACCCCAGTGAACCTAGTGTTGCTGTACAGGTCTCAGATTGAGAGACAACAGAAGCCTTGAACCGTGTGGACGGGAGATCTGACCAGTGTCCAGGACAGCAACTACCAGGCCAGCAAACAGCTGAGTGACCTGGAGAGAGAAGCCAAGGAGCTCAACCTCACCTCCCAGAAGCTTCACGCACAAACCTGGACATTCTCAAGAACTCCAACTTCCTGGGTGAGCCCGCCTCGACTTCCTGTCTCTCCCGGACGCTCTCACCCCCTCTCCCCCATCGTTTTTTTTTACTCTGACTCTTGTTACCCTGGTAACCTCTCCTCTCTCCTCGTTATCCCCTGGTAACCTCTCCTCTCTCATGTTACCCTGGTAACCTCTCCTCTCTCCTGGTTACCTGGTACCTCTCCTCTCTCCTGGTTACCCTGGTAACCTCTCCTCTCTCCTGGTTACCCTGGTAACCTCTCCTCCCTCCTGGTTACCCTGGTAAACCTCTCCTCTCTCCTGGTTACCCTGGTAACCTCTCCTCTCTCCTGGGTACCCTGTAACCTCTCCTCTCTCCTGGTTACCCTGGTAACCTCTCCTCTCTCCTGGTTACCCTGGTAACCTCTCCTCTCTCCTGGTTACCCTGGTAATCTCTCCTCCTCCTGGTTACCCTGGTAACCTCTCCTCTCTCCTGGTTACCCTGGTAACCTCTCCTCTCTCCTGGTTACCCTGGTAACCTCTCCTCTCTCCTGGTTACCCCGGTAACTCTCCTCTCCTCCCTCCAGGTGCGTACGACAGCATCCGCAGCTCCCACAACAAGTCTCGAGACGCAGAGCGCCGAGCCAACCAATCAACCATCACCTCGCCCAGCACCGTCAGCCAATCAGCAGACACTCGGCGACGGGCTGAGCGCCTTATCTCAGCTAAGAAAGACGACTTCAACAGGAAGAACGCGGCCAACAAGCGTGCGCTGACCGACCTGAACACTCGGGCGCAGGGCCTGGACATGAAGAAGATCAACGAGAAGGTGAGGTCTTCTTCTATGGTCAGTGTGGTAGTAGAAGGTGAGGTCTTCTTCTATGGTCTGGTCAGTGTGGTAGTAGAAGGTGAGGTCTTCTTCTATGGTCTGGTCAGTGTGGTATTGAAGGTGAGGTCTTCTTCTATGGTCTGGTCAGTGTGGTAGTAGAAGGTGAGGTCTTCTTCTATGGTCTGGTCGATGTGGGGACAGTTTGGGGAGGGGGGAGAAGGCTTGAACGTGAATATTCATGAGGACACCCCCCCCCCCCCCCCGTTACCTGTGGCAGGTGTGTGGTGCTCCCGGCGACGCCCCCTGCGCTGACAGCCCCTGCGGAGGGGCCGGTTGCCGCGACGACGAGGGAAAGCGTCACTGCGGGGGTCTGAACTGTAATGGTGCCGTGGCGATGGCAGACAGCGCTCTGGAGAAGACACAGCATGCAGAGAAGGAGCTGGGCAGAGCCATGGGAGAGGTGCAGGGTCTGTTCAGCAAGGTAGGAAACACAGGACACATAGAACCATCACACAGGACACATAGAACCATCACACAGGACACATAGAACCATCACACAGGACACATAGAACCATCACACAGGACACATAGAACCATCACACAGAACACATAGAACCATCACACAGGACACATAGAACCATCACACAGGACACATAGAACCATCACACAGGACACAGAACCATCACACAGGACACATAGAACCATCAGACAGGACACATAGAACCATCACACAGGACACATAGAACCATCACACAGGACACATAGAACCATCACACAGGACACATAGAACCATCACACAGAACACATAGAACCATCACACAGGACACATAGAACCATCACACAGGACACATAGAACCATCACACAGGACACATAGAACCATCACACAGGACACATAGAACCATCACACAGGACACATAGAACCATCACACAGGACACATAGAACCATCACACAGGACACATAGAACCATCACACAGAACACATAGAACCATCACACAGGACACATAGAACCATCACACAGAACACATAGAACCATCACACAGGACACAGAACCATCACACAGGACACATAGAACCATCACACAGGACACATAGAACCATCACACAGGACACATAGAACCATCACACAGGACACATAGAACCATCACACAGAACACATAGAACCATCACACAGGACACAGAACCATCACACAGGACACATAGAACCATCACACAGAACACATAGAACCATCACACAGAACACATAGAACCATCACACAGGACACAGAACCATCACAGAGGACCAGGTTGTTTCCCGGCAACAGCAGCTTCCTGTGCGTTGCTAGGTAGCGGAGGCTAAGCTGAAGGCTGAGGAAGCTAAGGAGCAGGCTCAGGCTGTGCTGGATAAAGCCTCCAGAACCAAGGACAAGGTGCAGCGCTCCAACGACCACCTCAGAGACCTCATCAAACAGATCCGAGACTTCCTCATGCGTGAGTCACACGACTAGTCACATGACATGGATTGGTTGATTTTTGATTGATTGCTGAGATACAGTTGTTGGTGAAGTGCTGCTTTATGACCTGCGCTGACCTCTGACCCCCTACAGAGGAAGGGGCAGACCCAGACAGCATAGAGACGGTTGCTAACGGTGTGCTGCAGCTGTCCATCCCTGCGTCGCCGCAGCAGGTGCGTCACCTGGCCGAGGAGATCAAGGAGCGTGTGCGAAGCTTGGCCAACGTGGACGCCATCTTGGATCAGACACAGGACGATGTCCGCAAGGCTGAGAAGCTGCTGCTGGATGCCAAGAGGGCCAGGTGTGTGTGTGTGTGTGTGAGTGTGTGGGTGTGTGTCTGTGTGTGAGTGTGTGTGAGTGTGTGTGTGTGTCTGTTTGTGTGTGTGAGTGTGTGAGTGTGTGGGTGTGTGTCTGTGTGTGAGTGTGTGTGAGTGTGGGTGTGTGTCTGTGTGTGTGTGTGTGTGTGTCTGTTGTTTAACACACCTCAGGGGGTTAGTTGGGGTTAGAACATTAAGGATTATGGTTTAGAGGTTAGTGTGAATGGGTCAGACCCCACTAGGATAGCAAAACAAACATGTGTGTGTGTCTGACTTTTTGTGTGTGTGTGTATGTGTGTGTGTGTGTGTGTGTATCTCTTTGTGTGTGTGTGTTTGTGTACGTATCTGTGTGTGTGTGTGTGTATCTGTGTGTATCTGTGTGTGTGTGTGTGTGTGTGAGCAGGCACAGTGCGGAGGCAGTGAGGACAGCAGCAGAAACAGTCCAGCAGGCTCTGCAGGATGCCAGGCTGGCTCAGGACGCAGCAGACAAGACGATCAACAGTGCCAGACAGGACATCAGAGACACTGAGGACCGCCTGGCACAGGTACACACACACAGATATACACACACACAGATACACAGATATACACACACACAGATACACACACACACACACACAGATACACACACACACAGACACACAGATATACAGATACACACACACACACAGATACACACACAGACACACACACACACACAGATACACACACACACAGATACACATTCACACAGATACACACAGATACACACACATAGTACACACATGCACAGGTACACACACACACAGATATACACACGGATACACACAGTCAGGTGTGTCCAGGTTGAGTCAGCTGTGTGTGTGTGTGTCCAGATCGAGTCAGAGACCAGCAGTGGAGAGCAGGAGCTGGGGGGGGTGGTGGGTCGGCTGGGGGGCCTGCAGGAGGGTCTGGAGCAGCTCAACACACTGAGAGCATCCAACACTATGGCTGCTGCCAGGGCAGAGGAGACCGCTACCATGGCCAGGGACAAGGCTACTGAGGCCAAGCAGGTGGGTGTGGCTGGATGTGGCTGGGTGTGGCTGGGTGTGTAAGTGGATGGATGTGTGTGTGGCTGGATGTGTGTGTGGCTGGATGTGTAAGTGGATGTGGCTGGGTGTGTGTGTGGCTGGGTGTGTAAGTGGATGGATGTGTGTGTTGCTGGGTGTGTAAGTGGATGGATGTGTGTGTGGCTGGGTGTGTAAGTGGATGGATGTGTGTGTGGCTGGGTGTGTGTGTGGCTGGATGTGTAAGTGGATGGATGTGTGTGTGGCTGGGTGTGTGTGTGGCTGGGTGTGTAAGTGGATGGATGTGTGTGTGGCTGGGTGTGTAAGTGGATGGATGTGTGTGTGGCTGGGTGTGTGTGTGGCTGGATGTGTAAGTGGATGGATGTGTGTGTGGCTGGGTGTGTGTGTGGCTGGGTGTGTAAGTGGATGGATGTGTGTGTGGCTGGGTGTGTAAGTGGATGGATGTGTGTGTGGCTGGGTGTGTAAGTGGATGGATGTGTGTGTGGCTGGATGTGTAAGTGGATGGATGTGTGTGTGGCTGGATGTGTGTGTGGCTGGGTGTGTAAGTGGATGGATGTGTGTGTGTGTGTGTCTGTCTGGCTGTGTCTCACCTGTCTTCCTGCGTGTGTGTGTGTCTCACCTGTGCGTACGTACACGTGTGTGTGTGTGTTTCAGATCCTGGATGGGGAGCTGACAGATAAGTACCAGATGGTTCAGGGTCTGGTGGAGAGGAAGGCCGGGGCCGTGCTGGAGGCCAAGCAGAAGGCCGAGCGTCTCCGGGACCAGGCCAAGGACCTGCTGAAGGAGGCTCAGGACAAGCTGCACAGGCTGGCAGGTGTGTGTCTGGGGGGGGGGGAGGTGTGGCTGGTTGTGTAGACGGAGGAGGGATGGTGTGTGTGTGTGTGTGTTTCAGTCAGCCTGTGCGAGGCATGCAGGACAGAACTGAGAAGTCTTTGTTTTGGAGCAGCAACTGTTCCAACGTCCGCAACATTCACTGCATTCTCAGAGCAGAGTCGCCCTCTAGTGGGTGGACATGGTCACTGCACTGTCTGTCTGTAAACCTCAAAGAGTGACGAGATGCTGCTAACTTAATTGCCATTATGTGTAATGAATGCAGAACTGGAGAAGGACTATGAGGAGAACCAGAGAACCCTGGAGGGTAAAGCCAAGCAGCTGGACGGTCTGGAGGACAAGATGAGAGGCATCCTCAACGACATCAACAAGCAGATACAGATCTACAACACGTGCCAGTAACACCTGCGAGTAACACCTGCCAGTAACACCTGCCAGTAACACCTGCCAGTAACACCTGCCAGTAACACCTGCCCAGTAACACCTGCCAGTAACACCTGCCCAGTAACACCTGCCAGTAACACCTGCCCAGTAACACCTGCCCAGTAATACCTGCCCAGTAACACCTGCCAGTAACACCTGCCAGTAACACCTGCCAGTAACACCTGCCCAGTAACACCTGCCCAGTAATACCTGCCCAGTAACACCTGCCAGTAACACCTACCAGTAACACCTGCCAGTAACACCTGCCAGTAACACCTGCCAGTAACACCTGCCCAGTAACACCTGCCCAGTAACACCTGCCTAGTAACACCTGCCCAGTAATACCTGCCAGTAACACCTGCCAGTAACACCTGCCAGTAACACCTGCCAGTAACACCTACCCAGTAACACCTGCCAGTAACACCTGCCCAGTAACACCTGCCCAGTAACACCTGCCCACGAATCTCTGGAAACACCTGTTTAGAACGTCTGGAAACACCTGTTTAGAACGTCTGGAAACATCTATCCAAACTGTCCCGGGACACTTTGAATGTGTTCAGTTAACGAGTCTACAATGTCACGGATCACATAGTTAGAACATCCACATATTTTATGTCCAAAACACTGCAGTTCACAACAGCAGCAGGGTAAAGAACAGCACACAGAGTGAGAATACAAGAGAATAAAAGTAAAAGTCAAGTACGAGGTTAAGTGGTTTGAGTGGAACTTTAAGTGGTAAATGGTTCCTGTCTCGAATGTGAAGTGAGAGACATATGGACAAGTTACTGCCGTAAAGAATATTACAAAGTATTGCACGTTGTGCGTAAGAACAAGAGCACCATGAGTGTCTATAGAATGTCCAGTATCTCGTCTAACATTTGGGGCTTGTTACTGTTTCACATGTTTATAAACACTGACCTCTGAAATGACTGATGACATGTTCTTGTACCAAACATTGTACCAGAATTATCTTTCTCTCCTTCAGGGTGGCTGCATTTGCCTTGAACCAAAACACTGTATAATGTTGTGATGATTTAATGAACTGTGTTCTGGGTTAGTTGTCAAGTGTGTGAATATTTCAGAGTACTGTAATAAATACCAACCTGTTTGAGGATCTCAGACATTTCCAGAAACCTGTTAAGACTTGAGTAACTGTAGGTAAGTATACATAAATATATATACATACCGGTATTAGATTAACCTTTATTTGTCCTCCAGGGGGTGGAAATTGCAGTACATATATAAATAAGTATAGTATATATATACTATAGCTGTAAACACTGTGATCTTTTCTTTTTCCTGTCTTAGTCTAGTGAGCGCTGCTTGACCACAATGAGCTCAGCTTTTAGAAATAAGCCCACTTCAAACATGTTATATGACCATATTAGGTCTAGCTTTTCATTGGAAATTAAATGCCAAAGTGCTATTGGGTGGGGTCCGTGTTGGTGACACCTGTCTGCCCCTTTAAAGGCCAGGTGACCCCTGTCTGCCCCTCTAAAGGCATTGGGTGGGGTCTGTTTTGGTGACCCCTTTCTGTCCCTCTAAAGGCCAGACTATTTTCAGACCTGCGCCACTTAGCAGACTCAGTCACGTGGTCCCTTCAGTCAGGAAGTAGATGTGATGCGGACTGGTTATCGATCCCAACACTCTCTCCTCAACACAGTGCCAGTTATCATCAGAGCCCGGTGTCGGTGAGGTAGTCAGGCTAGTGTTCGATTCATTGTTGGTTTATTATCTGCAGTGCACTTGGTATATATATGGCGGAAGTTAGAGAAATGGGTCCCGGATAAGGAGAATATTCTAGAAACATTGCAGCGCGGGATTTATCAGGAGAGAACAGCGGCCTCAGGCTGGTCCAGACCTGCTGCAGTCTGGAGGAGACACCCTGAAGGAGACACCAGAGGAGACACCCCGAAGGAGACACCAGAGGAGACACCCTGAAGGAGACACCCCGAAGGAGACACCCTGAAGGAGACACCCTGAAGGAGACACCCTGAAGGAGACACCCTGAAGGAGACACCCCGAAGGAGACACCCTGAAGGAGACACCCCGAAGGAGACACCCAGAGGAGACACCGCAGAGCAGCAGTCCGCTACTGATCGCACTGAACACCGGGAGAGACTAAACTGCTCCAGATCTGTAAGATATCAGTCATGTTTATGTGTGTCCAGTTTCATTTAAGTGAAGGTTTAATTTGTGTTGTTGTTGTTGTTGTTTGTTTTCTTAACGAAAGACAACATGTCAATATATTTGTCAATGACATTAGCCTAGCATCAGCTAGCTTAGTTAGCTTAGCACACTGAATCAAAACAACGTCTTATTTTTATGTCATTTTGAAAGTGCTTAATGCTTACATGCCTAGCAAACCCAAACAATGTTAATAACATTACATACCTAGTAAACCCTAACATTGTTAATAACATTTAGTAACATTTCATGTCGAGTAAAGAAACAGAAAGTAAACGGTCATTGTTGCTAACCGCAGCTAGCTTGTTCAGCTCTGTCGTATCTGACATTAAGGACACTGAATTAAAACAGTTCAGAGCATTTAAACAGTTTAAGAACATTAAAGATGAACTAACTCTTCTATCTCAGATAGACAGGTTATCTGTGTGATGTGTATGTATATATATATATATATATATATATGATACATCTATCTATGATACAACAGACTAAAATTACCGGTCTTTACCCTGCAGCAGAAGCAGTAAAAACAATAAACAACAACCCACAAGCTACTGACATACATCTAATTGTGGTTAAACAGTGTAGCAGTGTAATAATATCCTCACTATTATACTCCTTAACTATTACAATAATAACACTGTGGTCTGTCTGGACTAATGACATGGACACAGAATAGACCAGAACAAAGGGTTACTATGTTACACCAGCCTACATTATAGGATAATTTATACTATGGCTCAACTATGGAGGTATTATTAGATAAGTTGTCTTGTAGATTTATCCTTGAAATGTTGTTCAGCTATAGATAAGGAGGCTATCCTCCTGTTAGCTGGTGAAAGCCTCGTCAATTACTTATAACTTTGCTCAGGTGTTTTGTCATCTGCTAACCAGAGTTGTATCTTATTACCTGGCCACCTGTGAGTCTGTTTCAGATCAAGGTGGGTAGTCTGTACTGAATTATTTCAACCAGATGAAGAAGTGTGGAGTATGTTGTTGTTGTTGTGTTGTTGTTGTTGTGTTTGGGAGTTCAACATGATCTGTGTTGTATCCATAGCGTGAGATTTATCCACCGTGAAACGCCTTTCTCATGATTCTCCATGCACGGATTCTCCCCTTACACAAAGCTTCCCTTTTAAAGATATTACTGTCTTTAATTGTTCTGCTGTATTGGACAGTGAGCCGTTTATCGTGGGACCGAAAAGGCAGGAAGGTGGAGAGAAATGTAGGAAAGAGTCCGAATCACACCTCCTAAAGCAGCTCACACCTCCCTCACTCTCTTCTTCCCAATCCTAAAACACCAGTCACATAACATCTTCCAGTAATAAGAATTATTTGGTTTTTCTATCCTCTTTTTTTTTGCCTCCCCCAGCCCTCCCCCCTGCTCTCCCACCCCACACCCCCCTGATTCAGTTCTGGGAGAGTTCTGACCCGCAACATCGCCAAGATAGCTGGGCCGAGCAGGAAGAGAGAGTCCTCAGATCCAGACCCCAGTGACAGCGGCGGTGGGGGCGAGGGAAGCCCGCTGAGCGCCAAGTGCCTGAAGATGGCGAGCAGGGACGAGGGTGCGCGCCTGGGGGCCGGACCCCAGCAGGGGGCACGTCTTGGGAGTGGACCCCAGCAGGGGGCCCTGGGTGGCTCCAACACCCCCAGCAAGAAGAAGCAGAAGGACAGAGCCAATCAGGAGAGCCGAGAGGCCAAGAGAGTGGCTGCCGCCGCCGTTGTCGTCGGGGGCAACGGAGAAGCCAAAAAAGGTACATGCTGGGGGGGGGGGGGGGGGGCTCTGATCATCCTGGTAGCATCTCTGTGTGTGTGGTTGTGTGTGTGTGTGTGTATGTGGTTGTGTGTGTGTGTGTGTGTGTGGGGTTGCTCTGCTCTACCTGAGTGTTGTAACTCGAGCTGGTCTGAGTCCTGTTCTCCTTCTTCAAGGTCAGGAGAGCTGCAGTCTCTCAGCTCTGACCCGCCCACAACACACTGCTCCCTGCACGGCACTGCACAACACCATGGCCACACTGCACAACACCATGGCCACACTGCACAACACCATGGCCACACTGCACAACACCATGGCCACACTGCACAACACCATGGCCACACTGCACAACACCATGGCCACACTGCACAACACCATGGCCACACTGCACAACACCATGGCCACACTGCACAACACACTGCTCCCTGCACTGCACAACACCATGGCCACACTGCACAACACACTGCTCCCTGCACTGCACAACACCATGGCCACACTGCACAACACCATGGCCACCCTGCTAACACACTTTCACACCCCTCCTGCTCTCTCTCCTGTGTCCTGTGAGGAAGCTGGTGTGGCTCAGTATCTCCTGACTATCAGATAGCAGGTTTACAGTGTTAACAGTGCAGGTGGGTTAACTGGTTGGTTGGTAAATGAGTGGCTGATTGGCTGGCTGGTTGGTGGGTTAGTGGTTGTTGGGTTTTCTGGCTGGCTGGCTGGAGAGGGTTAGGTGTCATCTGTGACCTTTAACTTTGCAGCTTGGTGTGAGAAAGTGGAGGAGGAAAGGGTATAGCAAGAGATGGGGTGAGAAAAAGAGGGGGAAGGGAGAGAGGGGGAGAGAGGCAGAGAGAGGCAGAAAAAACACTTGCTAGTATGTGTGAATATGGCAGGCAAGGGTGTTAGTTCTAGACTCCAGCCAGCAGAGGGTGTTAGTTCTAGACTCCAGCCAGCAGAGGGTGTTAGTTCTAGACTCCAGCCAGCAGAGGGTGTTAGTTCTAAACTCCAGCCAGCAGAGGGTGTTGGTTCTAAACTCCAGCCAGCAGAAGGTGTTAGTTCTAGACTCCAGCCATCAGAGGGTGTTAGTTCTAGACTCCAGCCATCAGAGGGTGTTAGTTCTAGACTCCAGCCAGCAGAGGGTGTTAGTTCTAGACTCCAGCCAGCAGAGGGTGTTAGTTCTAGACTCCAGCCAGCAGAGGGTGTTAGTTCTAAACTCCAGCCAGCAGAGGGTGTTGGTTCTAAACTCCAGCCAGCAGAAGGTGTTAGTTCTAGACTCCAGCCATCAGAGGGTGTTAGTTCTAGACTCCAGCCAGCAGAGGGTGTTAGTTCTAAACTCCAGCCAGCAGAGGGTGTTGGTTCTAAACTCCAGCCAGCAGAGGGTGTTAGTTCTAGACTCCAGCCATCAGAGGGTGTTAGTTCTAGACTCCAGCCAGCAGAGGGTGTTAGTTCTAGACTCCAGCCATCAGAGGGTGTTAGTTCTAGACTCCAGCCATCAGAGGGTGTTAGTTCTAGACTCCAGCCAGCAGAGGGTGTTAGTTCTAGACTCCAGCCATCAGAGGGTGTTAGTTCTAGACTCCAGCCATCAGAGGGTGTTAGTTCTAGACTCCAGCCAGCAGAGGGTGTTAGTTCTAGACTCCAGCCAGCAGAGGGTGTTAGTTCTAGACTCCAGCCATCAGAGGGTGTTAGTTCTAGACTCCAGCCAGCAGAGGGTGTTAGTTCTAGACTCCAGCCATCAGAGGGTGTTAGTTCTAGACTCCAGCCAGCAGAAGGTGTTAGTTCTAGACTCCAGCCAGCAGAGGGTGTTAGTTCTAGACTCCAGCCATCAGAGGGTGTTAGTTCTAGACTCCAGCTAACAGACCCTGTGCTGTGTTCCAGATGTGTTTGTGGACTGGAAGCAGAGTGCCAGTGAGGTGACGGTGAGGCTGCGCTGTGGAGAGGAAGTCCAGCGACCCAGCGACGTCCAAACCACCTTCACAGACACACACTGCCACGCCCGCTTCCCAGGTACACACACACACACACACACTGCCCGCTTCCCAGATACACACACACACTGCCACACCTGCTTCCCAGGTACACACAGGTCCATGTTGTGCAGAGTGTGAGCAGACTGTGTTGCAGATGGATGCCAGTGGAGCTGTCGTCTGCAGGAGGAGATTGAAGCTTCGTGCAGCAAAGTGCAGTACAAGGAGAAAGGCAACTTCCTGTTGCTGGTCATGCACAAGAAGATCCCCTTCCACACCTGGCCCTCCCTCATGGTCAGTCTGAGCCTTCTAGAACCTCACCCAGTCCTCCCACACCTGGCAGCATGAGCCTTCTAGAACCTTCACCTACTCCTCCCACACCTAGCAACATGAGCCTTCTAGAACCTTCACCCACTCCTCCCACACCTAGCAACATGAGCCTTCTAGAACCTTCACCTACTCCTCCCACACCTAGCAGCATGAGCCTTCTAGAACCTTCACCCACTCCTCCCACACCTAGCAGCATGAGCCTTCTAGAACCTTCACCCACTCCTCCCACACCTAGCAGCATGAGCCTTCTAGAACCTTCACCCACTCCTCCCACACCTAGCAACATGAGCCTTCTAGAACCTTCACCCACTCCTCCCACACCTAGCAGCATGAGCCTTCTAGAACCTTCACCTACTCCTCCCACACCTAGCAACATGAGCCTTCTAGAACCTTCACCCAGTCCTCCCACACCTAGCAACATGAGCCTTCTAGAACCTTCACCTACTCCTCCCACACCTAGCAACATGAGCCTTCTAGAACCTTCACCCACTCCTCCCACACCTAGCAACATGAGCCTTCTAGAACCTTCACCCAGTCCTCCCACACCTAGCAACATGAGCCTTCTAGAACCTTCACCCAGTCCTCCCACACCTAGCAACATGAGCCTTCTAGAACCTTCACCCACTCCTCCCACACCTAGCAACATGAGCCTTCTAGAACCTTCACCTACTCCTCCCACACCTAGCAACATGAGCCTTCTAGAACCTTCACCCAGTCCTCCCACACCTAGCAACATGAGCCTTCTAGAACCTTCACCTACTCCTCCCACACCTAGCAACATGAGCCTTCTAGAACCTTCACCCACTCCTCCCACACCTAGCAGCATGAGCCTTCTAGAACCTTCACCCACTCCTCCCACACCTAGCAGCATGAGCCTTCTAGAACCTTCACCCACTCCTCCCACACCTAGCAGCATGAGCCTTCTAGAACCTTCACCCAGTCCTCCCACACCTAGCAACATGAGCCTTCTAGAACCTTCACCCAGTCCTCCCACACCTAGCAGCATGAGCCTTCTAGAACCTTCACCCACTCCTCCCACACCTAGCAACATGAGCCTTCTAGAACCTTCACCCAGTCCTCCCACACCTAGCAGCATGAGCCTTCTAGAACCTTCACCCAGTCCTCCCACACCTAGCAACATGAGCCTTCTAGAACCTTCACCCAGTCCTCCCACACCTAGCAACATGAGCCTTCTAGAACCTTCACCCACTCCTCCCACACCTAGCAGCATGAGCCTTCTAGAACCGTCCTTCCTCCACCAAAACTACTACAGCATGAGAACACACACACACACACCTGACACACACACACCTGTAACACACACACCTGTACCACTCGGCTGTCCTGTCTCTAACTGGTCTCTCTCTCTCCTTCAGTCCAGCAAGAAGGAGACTGTAACCACGGAGACCAAGAATGGGAAGGAGGCAGCTGTAGGTGTGAAGACAGAGAAGTCTGTCAGAGAGACCACAGAGAAAGACAAGCAGCCCTCCTCCTCTCCCTCCTCTTCCTCTCCACTGCCTGCACAGCTCCCCCGCACCAAGGCAGACCGTGGGGTGAAGCGCAGCATGAAGCCCAGGCTGGTGGGGGAGGCTGGGGGGAGGCCTGCTGGCAGGAAGGAACAGGTGCAGGAACCCAGCCCTAAAAGAACGGTGAAACCTGGAAAGACTAGAGAGACCAGCGCTCAACCCTCACACACACACACCTCACCTGCAGACACACACACCTCACACACACACACCTCTCCTGCAGACACACACACCTCACCTGCAGACACACACACCTCACCTGCAGACACACACGCCTCACACACACACACCTCTCCTGCAGACACACACACCTCACCTGCAGACACACACACCTCACACACACACACCTCACCTGCAGACACACACACCTCACCTGCAGACACACACACCGCAGACACACACACCTCACCTGCAGACACACACACCTCAGAGTTGAGAGCCCGGAATGTGGATGCAAATATCAGCCAATCAGCAGCTAATGTGACTAATGGGGAACGCCTCCAAGCAGAGGCCTCGTCCAATAGAAGTGTTTCACCTGCTGATCCTGCTGCAGGAAGACTGAGAGAAGCTCATCCCAAGCTGAGCACAGGTGCAGAGGGCCACCCAGCCCCAGCCCTAACCCCCTCTCTGGCCCCTGCCCCAGCCTCAGCCCCCTCCCTGGCCCCAGCCCCTGCCTCAGCCCCCTATCTGGCCCCTGTCCCCTCTCTGGCCCCAGCCCCTACCCTGGCCCCCTCTCTGGCCCCAGCCCCTACCCTGGCCCCCTCCCTGGCCCCAGCCCCTGCCTCAGCCCCCTCTATGGCCCCTGTCCCCTCTCTAGCCCCAGCCCCTACCCTGGCCCCCTCCCTGGCCCCAGCCCCTGCCTCAGCTCCCTCTCTGGCCCCTGTCCCCTCTCTAGCCCCAGCCCCCGCCCTGGCCCCCTCCCTGGCCTCAGTCTCTGCCTCAGCCCCCTCTTTGGCCTCAGTCTCTGCCCCAGCCCCCTCCCAGGCCCCTGCCCTAGCCTCATCCCCAGCCTGGGGCCTGAAGCCGCATGGCCCAGAGAAGGAGGAGGAGGAGAAGAAGGACCTGTCTAAAGAGGAGTCTCTAGAGACCCAGGAGGATGGTGAGTGGAGGGAGGGAGGGAGGGAGGGAGTAGGAAGCCAGGAGCAGCTAGTGAGCTGTGTGTGTGTGTGTGTGTGTGTCCAGCTCCAGAGCCCATGGTGAACCTGCAGCTAGTGAAGAACGACTCTTATGAGAAGGGCACAGACCTGATGGTGGTCAATGTTTACATGAAGAACATCTGCAGGGAGTCTGCCAGGGTCCTGTTCAGAGAGCAAGACTTCACACTCATCTTCCAGACCAGGTACCTGATGAAAACCTAGCTCTGTCTGCTGTACTTGCTCTACTCTCTACCTCTCTCTCTCTCTCACTACCTCTCTACCTCTCTCTCTCTGTCTCTCTACCTCTCTCTCTCTGTCTCTCTCTGTCTCTCTACCTCTCTCTCTCTGTCTCTCTACCTCTCTCTCTCTACCTCTCTCTGTCTCTCTACCTCTCTCTCTCTGTCTCTCTCTGTCTCTCTACCTCTCTCTCTCTGTCTCTCTACCTCTCTCTCTCTGTCTCTCTCTGTCTCTCTCTCTCTCTCTCTCTCTCACTACCTCTCTACCTCTCTCTCTCTGTCTCTCTACCTCTCTCTCTCTGTCTCTCTACCTCTCTCTCTACCTCTCTCTGTCTCTCTCTCTCTCTCTCACTACCTTTCTACCTCTCTCTCTCTACCTCTCTCTCTCTCTCTCTCACTACCTTTCTACCTCTCTCTCTCTACCTCTCTCTCTCTCTGTCCTCTCTCTCTCACTACCTTTCTACCTCTCTCTGTCTCTCTCTCTGTCTCTCTCTCTCACTACCTCTCTACCTCTCTCTCTCTCTCAACCTCTCTCTCTCTGTCTCTCTACCTCTCTCTACCTCTCTCTCTCACTACCTCTCTCTCTGTCTCTCACTACCTCACTACCTCTCTCTCTCTCTACCTCTCTCTCTCTGTCTCTCTACCTCTCTCTCTTAACCCCCCTCTCTGATCTCTCCTCCTCAGTGATCTTAACTTCCTTCGCCTGCACCCTGACTGTGGCATCAACACCGTGTTCAAGTGGCAGGTCAAACTCAGGTGTGTGTGTGTGTTGTGTCACTGAACTGTGTGTGTGTGTTACAATGCCCTGTGTGTGTTACACTGCCTTGTGTGTGTGTGTGTGTGTGTGTGTTAAACTGCCCTGTGTGTGTGTGTTACAATGCACTGTGTGTGTTACAGAGCCCTGTGTGTGTGTGTGTGTGTGTGAGACACTGCCCTGTGTGTGTGTGTGTGTGTGAGAGTGTGTGTGACACTGCCCTGTGTGTGTGTGTGTTACACTGCCTTGTGCGTGTGTGTGTATGATACTGCCCTGTGTGTGTGTGTGTGTGACACTGCCCTGCGTGTGTGTGTGTGTGACACTGCCCTGTGTGTGTGTGTGTGTGTGTCACTGCCCTGTGTGTGTGTGACACTGCCCTGTGTGTGTGTGTGTGTGTGTGACACTGCCCTGTGTGTGTGTGACACTGCCCTGTGTGTGTGTGTGACACTGCCCTGTGTGTGTGTGTGTGTGTGTGTGTGACACTGCCCTGTGTGTGTGTGTGTGTGTGACACTGCCCTGTGTGTGTGTGTGTGTGTGTGTGTGACACTGCCCTGTGTGTGTGTGTGTGTGTGTGTGTGTGACACTGCCCTGTGTGTGCGTGTGTGTGTGACACTGCCCTGTGTGTGTGTGTGAGACACTGCCCTGTGTGTGTGTGTGTGTGTGTGTGTGTGACACTGCCCTGTGTGTGCGTGTGTGTGTGACACTGCCCTGTGTGTGTGTGTGTGTGACACTGCCCTGTGTGTGTGTGTGTGTGTGTGTGTGTGTGTGTGACACTGCCCTGTGTGTGTGTGTGTGTGTGTGACACTGCCCTGTGTGTGCGTGTGTGTGTGACACTGCCCTGTGTGTGTGTGTGTGTGACACTGCCCTGTGTGTGTGTGTGTGTGTGTGTGTGTGACACTGCCCTGTGTGTGTGTGTGTGTGTGTGACACTGCCCTGTGTGTGTGTGTGTGTGTGTGTGACACTGCCCTGTGTGTGTGTGTGACACTGCCCTGTGTGTGTGTGTGTGTGTGTGTGACACTGCCCTGTGTGTGTGTGTGTGTGTGTGTGACACTGCCCTGTGTGTGTGTGTGACACTGCCCTGTGTGTGTGTGTGTGTGTGTGTGACACTGCCCTGTGTGTCCTTCAGGAACCTGATCCAGCCAGATCAGTGTAGTTATGCCTTCACCCCGTCCCGTCTGGACATCACCCTGAAGAAGAGACACAGCCAGCGCTGGGGAGGACTGGAGGCTTCCAACACACAAGGTCTGCTGCACGGCTTCTACACACACACCACACACACACACACCACACACACACACACACCACACACACAACACACCACACACACACACACACACCACACACACACACCACACACACACACCACACACACACACCACACACACACACACACAGGACACACACCACACACACACACACACCACACACACACACACACACACACACCACACACACACACACAGGACACACACACACACACGACACACACACACACACCACACACACCACACACACACACAAGACACACACACACCACACACACACCACACACACCACACACACACACAGAACACACACCACACACACACACAAGACACACACACACCACACACACACACCACACACACACACACCACACACACACACCACACACACACACACACACACCAGTCCAGCAGCATCATTAGGGGGCAGCAGTGCCGGTCCTTGTCTTCTAAGCACAAGCTTCATCCTCCTCTGTTCAAGGTGCAGTGGGGGGTGCCAAGGTGGCTGTGGGTTCCAGTCCCTCCACCCTGGAGAACCCCCCTGCAGGGAAGGGCAGCCCGCTCAGCCTCCCAGCCCAGCCAGAGGGCCCGCGCCTGGGGGAAGACCAGCCCCCCGCCCCCCGAGCCCCGGAGGATGGAGGCCTGGACATGGTGGGGCCTCGCTCTGTCAGTGAACACTCCACCCTGAAGCAGGAAGCCCCTGTTACCATGGTGAGGGAGGTGGGAGGGTGGGGCAGGAGAGAGGAAATCTAGGAAACACTAACAAGGTGTGTGTGTGTGTGTGTCCAGCCCAAGCCCACCTGTATGGTGCAGCCCATGACCCACACCCCCCCCGTGCCAGGTGAGCCCCGTGAGGATGAGGAGGAGAGGAAGGTGTGTCTGCCAGGCTTCACTGGATTGGTCAACCTGGGAAACACCTGCTTCATGAACAGTGTCATCCAATCACTGTCCAACACCAGAGAGCTCCGAGATTACTTCCATGGTCAGTCCAGCTGATGCTCTGCCATCATGCTTATCTTACTCTCAAACACTTCTGACTGTCTCTCTCTCTCGCTCTCTCTCTCTGTCTCTCTCTCTGTCTCTCTCTCTTTCTCTCTCTGTCTCTCTCCCTCTCTCACCCCCTCTCTCACCCCTGCTAACAGAGATGTTTCTGTGTGTTTGTGCAGATCGGGGCTTTGAGAGAGAGATCAACTGCAGTAACCCTCTGGGAACAGGAGGCAGACTGGCTATCGGCTTTGCTGTGCTGCTCAGAGCTCTGTGGAAGGGAACACATCACGCCTTCCAGCCGTCTAGACTGAAGGTACACACACACACACCACGCCTTCCAGCCGTCTAGACTGAAGGTACACACACACACACACACCACGCCTTCCAGCCGTCTAGACTGAAGGTACACACACACACCACGCCTTCCAGCCGTCTAGACTGAAGGTACACACACACACACCACGCCTTCCAGCCGTCTAGACTGAAGGTACACACACACACACACCACGCCTTCCAGCCGTCTAGACTGAAGGTACACACACACACACACCACGCCTTCCAGCCGTCTAGACTGAAGGTACACACACACACACACACACCACGCCTTCCAGCCGTCTAGACTGAAGGTACACACACACACCACGCCTTCCAGCCGTCTAGACTGAAGGTACACACACACACACACACCACGCCTTCCAGCCGTCTAGACTGAAGGTACACACACACACACACACACACCACGCCTTCCAGCCGTCTAGACTGAAGGTACACACACACACACACACCACGCCTTCCAGCCGTCTAGACTGAAGGTACACACACACACACACACCACGCCTTCCAGCCGTCTAGACTGAAGGTACACACACACACACACACCACGCCTTCCAGCCGTCTAGACTGAAGGTGCACACACACACACACCACGCCTTCCAGCCGTCTAGACTGAAGGTGCACACACACACACACCACAGCTGTGCTGTCCCTGGTCCCAGCTGCTGCCCTCTCTCTCCTCCAGGCCATAGTGGCCAGTAAGGCCAGCCAGTTCACTGGTTCCCCTCTCTCTCCTCCAGGCCATAGTGGCCAGTAAGGCCAGCCAGTTCACTGGTTCCCCTCTCTCTCCTCCAGGCCATAGTGGCCAGTAAGGCCAGCCAGTTCACTGGTTCCCCTCTCTCTCCTCCAGGCCATAGTGGCCAGTAAGGCCAGCCAGTTCACTGGTTCCCCTCTCTCTCCTCCAGGCCATAGTGGCCAGTAAGGCCAGCCAGTTCACTGGTTCCCCTCTCTCTCCTCCAGGCCATAGTGGCCAGTAAGGCCAGCCAGTTCACTGGTTCCCCTCTCTCTCCTCCAGGCCATAGTGGCCAGTAAGGCCAGCCAGTTCACTGGTTCCCCTCTCTCTCCTCCAGGCCATAGTGGCCAGTAAGGCCAGCCAGTTCACTGGTTCCCCTCTCTCTCCTCCAGGCCATAGTGGCCAGTAAGGCCAGC
>CM059320.1:16927834-16952860 GCA_030340685.1 Protosalanx chinensis | reverse complement strand
GTGTGAGTGTGTCTCTATATGTGAGTGTGTATGTGTGTGGTAACTAATAATCAACACTTATCCTGTCTTGCTCATCAACACAAACTGCCATAACAAATCCTTAGTATCTCTCTCTCTTTCTCTCACCCTCTCTCCATCTCTTTCTCTCACCCTCTCTCTCTCTCTCTCTCTTTCTCCCTCTCTCATTCTTACTCTCTTTCTCTCCCTCTCTCTTCACCTCCCCTTATTTTCTTTCTTGTCCTCTCTTTCACACTTTTCTCCATCTCCTGATTCTCTCTCTCTATCTCTCTGCCTCTCTGCCTCTCTCTTTCTGCCTCTCTCTACCTTTCCAGCTCTCTGCTGTCTCTACCACTTTCTCTCTTCTCTCTTCTCTCTCTCCCTTTCTCTCTCTCTCTTTCTCTTTCTCTCTCTCTCTCTCTCTCTTCTCTCTCTCTCTCTCTCTCTCTCTCTCTCTTTCTCTCTCTCTCTCTCTCTCTCTCTCTCTCTCTCTCTCTCTCTCTCTCCTTACCATATTGGCGGTGTCTCTCTCCCAGCTCAGACAGACAGTGTTCCAGTGTTCAGGGTTGTTACAGCTCTCTCTGGTCCTCAGCCTCTCCCTAAGTACACCTCATCCCAAACTCATCCTCGGAAAATCACCAGGATTGGGCGACAAGACCCTCGTCCCAGCTAGCACTGACCAATCACGTGTGTGTTTTCTGTGCCCCCCCCCCCCCCCCCCTCTCCAGGCTTCGAGAAGCCTCAATGACATTTCTAATCCAAACATCCCAACTAGAGACATGGAGCAACAGGCCTCACCAATGGACACACACACACACATTTTTCCACACACTCCCAGACACACACTCACACACTCCCCCCTCATGTTAATCTCCATGTCTGTCCTGCTGTCTTCTGTCCTTGAGCCAGTGTGTGTGTGTGTGTGTGTGTGTGTATGTGTGTGTATGTGTGTGTGTAACTGGATCTGAGTGAAAATTGAGTCCTCCATCCCTCCTACAACACCACCACCCAATCAATTATCCTTCCTTCACACACACACGCGCACAAACACAAATCAGACACACACCCTTTACACACACACACACCCTCCTAACAGCCTTTAAACACACACACACATCACAAACACCACAGTGAGGACATCAATACATGAACACTGACAAATTCCATAACAAGATGCGAGTGTGTGTGTATCTCTGTATGTCTCTCTCTCTGTTTTTCTGTCTCTGTCTCCCTCTCTCTCTTTGTCCCTCTCTCTCTTTTGTCTCTCTCTCTCCCCCTCTCTCTCTCTGTCTCCCTCTCTCTGTCTCTCTGTCTCTCTCTCTCCCTCCTTGTCTATCTAATCCTTGGGTGATGTCAGGATACAAACAGTGACCTTGTCAGTCACTAATCTCCCTCCTTCTCTCTTTCTCATCTTTCTCTCCCCCTCCTCTCTATCTATCTCTATCTCTCTCCCCCTCCTCTCCCCTCCTCTCCCCCTCCTCTCCCCCTCCTCTCCCCCTCCTCTCCCCCTCCTCCCCCCCTCCTCTCCCCCTCCTCCCCCCCCTCCTCTCCCCCTCCTCCCCCCCTCCTCCCCCCCTCCTCTCCCCCTCCTCTCCCCCTCCTCCCCCCCTCCTCGCCCCCTCCTCCCCCTCTCCTCTCCCCCTCCTCCCCCCCTCCACACCATATCGGATTTCCTTCTTTAATCTCATCTCTGCTTTAGTTTCGTCAGCTTTGCAAATAGAAATATTCCCAAGGTCCAGTGTCTCTGATCTGGACTGCCAATCATCACAAGCTGGGCATGTGTGTGAGTGAGTGTGTGTGTGTGTGTGTGATCGTGCTAAGATGTAGAGGGTATGTGTGTGTGTGTGTGTGTAGGGGGGCACAGAGCAGGAGGGGGGAATTCACCAATCACAGATCAGATCCATTTTAGTCTTGATTTGGCTGATTGATTGGCTGACAATGAGCAGTCCTCTACTGGGACGGTCCCAGAAGACAAATCAAACATACCCACCTCTCTTTGATCTGAAGCTTAGGGCTGGCACTGTGTGTGTGTGTGTGTATCTTGGGCTGCTCAGTGAGCTGTCATCAAGGACTCAACAACTGTGTGTGTGTGTGTGTGTGTGTGTGTGCTGAGGTTGTGAGCATCATATCTGCTCTTCAGTCTTTCACTCTGAAAGGAGGAGGAGCCCACTCCCTCCTCCTCCTCCCTCCTTTTCTCTCCTCTTCCTCATTCTCTCTCTTTCTTCCTCCTCCCTCCTTTTCTCTCATCTTCCTCATTCTCTCTCTCTCTCTCTCTCTCTCTCTCTCTCTCTCTCTCTTGCTTCCTCCCTTATTTTCTCTCTGTATCATATTTCTGTTGTTCTGCACCTGTTCCCCTCTGTTACCCCCTTCTCCTTCTCCCTCTCCTCCTCCTCTCCTCCCCTCCTGCCCCCCTCTCCTCCCCTCCTGCCCCCCCCCCTCCTCACCCTATTCTTGGACATTCTCAGGAAGAGCAGCTGCTCTCCAGGATGATCACATAATGCGCTGTTCCATACTGCAGCACACTGCTAGCAGACTGACTCCTCCCCCACCTCTCCCCACCTCCTCCCCATCTTCCCCCCACCTCTCCCTTCTCATCCTCATTCTTCTCCCGTCATCCTCCACCTCTCCCCCACCTCTCCCCCACCTCTCCCCCACCTCTCCCCCACCTCTCCCCCACCTCTCCCCCACCTCTCCCTTCTCATCCTCATTCTTCTCCCCTTCATCCTCCACCTCTCCCCACCTCTCCCCCACCTCTCCCCACCTCTCCCCCACCTCCCCCCCACCTCTCCCTTCTCATCCTCATTCTTCTCCCCTTCATCCTCCACCTCTCCCCACCTCACCCCCCCTCCTCCCCCCCCTCATCCTACCCAGAGTAACTGGCCTATCAGGGCAGGTTACGGTCACAGGGCTCTAAGTGGAACACAGCGCTTCCTCTAATCTGGACAGCCAATCAAACCTGGAGTAGCTTCAGGAATGAGGAACAACCTGTGTGTTGACAGAGCCAAACAGGAAGGAGATGTCACCTGACCCCACACCTGCTCAGGTAACACTTCACAGCAGGTAGAATCAGCTTGTTTGTGCTTCTCTCTGTTGGGTCGTTCTTCTGAGGCTCTGCACTAAAGGTAAGTCAACACAGTTTTCTGTTTTTAAAATCATCTTTTATTTACTTTTGTGTTTTCTTCTCTCATTGAAAAATAACTTTCTAACTATTCACAGCTTTATATCTCTTCACAAACAACTATTCTATGTGGATTACTGTTTAAGAAGCATTACATTAATCTTATGAACAGTATTACTGTCTCCTGGACCCACAGGGGGAGTTAACGAGGAGGAGCCCTTAATTAGACAGGTAGCTGTTAACAGGACCAGCTCAGGTGTGTTAATGACCAGGAAACAATCAGGGACACAGCAGGAAGGAGCAAGAGAACATCACAGCAGGAGTTTAGCTCCTTATTTGACTCCCTACCCCCTCCTCTTCTTCCCCCCTTTTCCTCCCCTCTTTTCTCATTTTCTCCCCCCCTCTCCTCCCCCCTCTCTCTTCTCCTCCCTCCCCTCCTACCCCTCCCCTTCCCTCTCCTCTCCCCTCTCCTCTCCTCCCCTCTCTCCTCTTCTCCTCTCTCCCTCCTGTTCTCCACAGTATGGATGAAGATCTGACCCTGGGTCAGTATACTGGCAGATATCTGTCTCAGTTGAGATCTGAGGCCTGCCTGCCCGCTTGTCTGAGAGCAGCTTGGTGTTCCTGTGTGAGTTTCGCTCTGGGCCTGGGTGGAAGGAGGGGGGGGGCTCTGCTGCGCGTGTGTCTCCCTGCCCAGTGTAACGTGCACCAGCTGCGTCTGTGTCTGTGCATGAACACCTCAGAGCTGGGCTCCTCCCCTCACCTCCTGGACCTGCTGGACCCCCAGCGCTTCCTGCTCCTCTACCTCCGAGACGGGGACTGGTACGAGATCTACGACAACTGCCAGGTCAGGTGCTTCAAGTTTGGTGGTTTAGGTTACATCTCAATGACTTTAGTTCAGGGTGATTATAACATGTGAACATCGTCAATACAGGGTGATTATAACATGTTATAACATGTGAACATCTACAGTACAGGGTGATTATAACATGTTATAACATGTGAACATCTACAGTACAGGGTGATTATAACATGTTATAACATGTGAATATCTTCAGTACAGGGTGATTATAACATGTTATAACATGTGAACATCTACAGTACAGGGTGATTATAACATGTTATAACATGTGAACATCTACAGTACAGGGTGATTATAACATGTTATAACATGTGAATATCTTCAGTACAGGGTGATTATAACATGTTATAACATGTGAACATCTTCAGTACAGGGTGATTATAACATGTGTCTTCAGTACAGGGTGATTATAACATGTCTTCAGTACAGGGTGATTATAACATGTTATAACATGTGTCTTCAGTACAGGGTGATTATAACATGTGTCTTCAGTACAGGGTGATTATAACATGTTATAACGTGTCTTCAGTACAGGGTGATTATAACATGTTATAACATGTGAACATCTTCAGTACAGGGTGATTATAACATGTGTCTTCAGTACAGGGTGATTATAACATGTGTCTTCAGTACAGGGTGATTATAACATGTGTCTTCAGTACAGGGTGATTATAACATGTTATAACATGTGTCTTCAGTACAGGGTGATTATAACATGTGTCTTCAGTACAGGGTGATTATAACATGTTATAACATGTGTCTTCAGTACAGGGTGATTATAACATGTGTCTTCAGTACAGGGTGATTATAACATGTGTCTTCAGTACAGGGTGATCATAAAGCAGATTGCTCTCCTGCAGGTGCTTCAGACGCTGGGCGTGCCTTGGACACGTGACATCGCCGGACGCCTCATGGCTCGGATCGTCGTGGCTCCGCCCCCGGCGCCAGACACGGAGGAGAGGCGGAGCCAGCGGCAGGACATCACCTACCTGATTGGCTACGACCTGGATTCGACTCCTCCCGATCGCCTCGGAGAACTCAGCTTCACCCGCAGGAAGCTGGCGTCGCCAAGGCGTCAGGAGCTGCGTCGCCGCGACAACGTCGCTTACATGACGGAACCCTGGGCTAGCTCGGTTCCCCTTCCGAGGGAGCTGCAGAGCTACGCTAACAGGAAGATCCCCATCAAGCTCCACCACAGCCAGGTCAGCTTCACCGTCAGGGTCCTGGCCAGCATCACGCCCTCCGACCTCATCGCCGTGTTCTGCAGGGTGATGGGGGATCTGGGGGTCACCTGGGAGAAGACGAGTGTGGTGCTGCAGGTGTCCGGCAGGGAGGACTTCCTGTCCGGGGACACCACCCCTCTCCACAGCTTCCTGTGGGTGCGGCATTGTCTGAAGACGTCCCAGGAGATCCACCTCCTGGTGGTCCCTGTGGCTGAGCTCCCTCCAGAGGCCGTGCCGGAGGAGGACTGGCCCCTGGTGGACGCCTTCTCTGGTCAGTCCAGCTCCCACCAGGACCTGAGTCTGGACAACAAAGACGTGGGTCAGATCCTCATGATCTCCCTGTGGGACTGCAAGCGTAAGTTCAGGGTGAAGCTGTTGGGCTTCGACGTGCCCCAGCCCCCCTCCAAGCCCCCGGCTGGCGTGCAGGTGGAGGTGAGTCTGCTGTACGGCAGCAAGGTGCTGGCCTCTGTAAGCTCCGCCCCCAAGCCCTTCGCTGACGAGGTGCTGTGGAACGAGTGGCTGGAGATGGACGTGTTGCTGAGCAAGCTGCCTCGAGGATCCAAGCTGGGGCTTTCCATCGTGACTTGCCCCATCGAGGGCCCCCCGGGCAGGGATCAACGAGCCTCGTTGGTTGGGAAGGTCAAGGTGCTCTACTTTGTCAACCTGCTCCTCATAGACCACAGGTCAGTGGGGTTACTGGTCTGGGTCTGGTTCTGTTCTGCGTTTTTGTATGGTTCTGGTCCTGGTTTGGTTCTGGTCTGGGTTAGAGTCATCTCAGCAGGACCTCAGCATGATGTTAGCATGACATTAGCATGATCTTATTATAGCCATGTTCATATCCGTGTGTAGGTCCCTCCTGAGCCAGGGTCCTCACACCCTGCATATGTGGCCGTACCCCGACCCAGACGATGAATCCTTTGCCCAGCAGACGGACAAGCTCTCCTGTGCCACCAACCCAGACGTAGCTGGTGCCATGGCCATCAGCTTCTTACTGGACCGCTACAGCTTCCCTGTGGTGCTTCCTCAGAGTCAAGGCTCTGCTGGACATCCTCCTCCCCCCTCCTCACCCCGCCCTCCCTCTCGATCCTGCTCACCCCACCCTCCACCTCCCCCCTCCTCACCCCGCCCTCCCTCTCGATCCTGCTCACCCCACCCTCCACCTCCCCCCTCCTCACCCCGCCCTCCCTCTCGATCCAGTTCACCACAACCTCCATCCTCCTCTTCCAACACTCCCCCTCCACCCTCATCCATCACTCCGTCCTCACCCCATCCTCTACCCCCAAACCATCCAGCTGTCTCCACCAACCCCAAACTCTCACCCGACACCCCCAATTCAGACGGTTTCACTGTTTCCTCCTTCTCCTCCTCCTCCCCCACTGACTCTTCAGACTCTGTTTTTCCTCCTTCATCCCTCTCCTCTCCCACCTCACCTGACTCAAGCCATCTCCTCTCCCCCTCCTCCCCCATGACCTCATCCCTCTCCACCACGCCCCACCCCCCCTCAACGACCAATCCTGCTCCCCCTGCCGACCAAACAGGCATGCGCAAGTTCCGAGAGAAAAGCATTCTGTACACTTCCAACCTTCCTCAGTACCTGCGACGAATCGATTGGCTGGAGCCCAACACTGTGCAGGACATCCATTGGTTGCTGGGTCAGCTGGAAGCCTCGGAGCTGGACCTATCAGTGGCTCTGGAGCTTCTGAGTGTGGAGTTCCCTGATCAGAGGGTGAGGTCTCTGGCTGTCAGGAGGCTGGAGACACTGAGCAACGATGAGCTGATGCAGTTCCTGCTGCAGCTGGTCCAGGTGGGACCTGTCTGTCTGGCTGTCTGTCTGTCTGCCTGTCTGCCTGTCTGCCTGTCTGCCTGTCTGCCTGCCGGTCGCTCTTTCACCTCTTTCCCAGAGTTTCGTCTAGATCGGTACCAGTCTAGTGTAGGGTACTTACATTTACATTTACATTTATCAGACACTTTTATCCAAAGCGACTTACAGTAAGTGCAGGGACATTTTCCCTGAGGCAAGTAGGGTGAAGTGCCTTGCCCAAGGACACAACGTCATGTAGCCACAGCTGGGGCTCGATCTCACAACCTTCCGATCATGAGGCCAACGCCTTAACCACTGAGCCATCTGACCCCCCCACTACTTCCTGTAGTGTACTTCCTGTTCCCTCTTTCAGCCTCTTTCCACATTCTATTTATTTATCAACTTCTTTGTATTTTGAATTATTTCGTGAATTCGTTTTTTCCCATTTCTCCTGAATCCTCCAGACCCTAAAGGTGGAACCGTTCCACGACAGCTCTCTGGCTACGTTCTTGGTCCAGCGAGCTCTGAGGGGTGAGTTCTCTGCCTCCTCCTTCCCACCAGCATCCTGCCATGAACATGTAACCATGACAACACATGTAACCTTGACAACACATGTGTACGTATCATTCCCATCCTTCCTCCCCCGTCTTCAGAGCCGGAGAATTGGACATTTCTTCTTCTGGTACGTGCGCAGTGAGGTGGCTGGCTGTCCCTTCTTCCGCCAGCGGATGGCGCTGGTGCTGGAGGCTTACCTGCTGGGCTGTGGGCAGGCCACACTGGACAACTTCATACAACAGGTCTGTCTGTCTGCCTGCCCTGCCTGTCTGTCTGCCCTGCCTGCCTGTCTGTCTGCATGTCAGCCTGTCTCACTCTCTCTCACCAGGTTAAAGTCGTTGAGGCGTTACAGAAAGTGGCCAGCACCATCAAGAGACTCTACCCAGACAAGACAGACCTCCCACAAACAGGTAGAGCTTACAGGAAGTACACTTCAGGAAGTACACTTCAGGAAGTACACTACAGGGTGTTGTCAGCATAGCAGTGGTAGGGATAAGCCATAGGAGGTGATGATTGATCCGAGTGAGGTGAAGTACGGGGAGAATAGGAGAGGGCCAAGGACAGAACCCTGTGGGACACCAGTGGAGAGCTGGCGAGGATCGGATCTATTTTTTTTAAGTGCTTTTGACTGGGCTAGAATGGAATTAGGCTGGGCTAGTCTAGATCACAATTAGACTAGACAAGACTAGTTGAGGTCAGACTAGGTCTAGATCAGGAGCTTATGGTTCTCTCATGGTTCCTCTCCTGGCCCTCAGCTCCAGCCACCCTGCAGGACCTCCTTAGGAAATGCAACCTTCCATCCAGCTTCCTGGTGCCCTTTGACCCCCCGGGTCAGGGCTGGGACCATACTGGTGAGGTCAACATGACACCGTGGTGATTGTGTTTGTGTGTGTTATCGCGTGTGTGTCATTGTGTGTTTGACCCTGGTGTGTGTGTTGGTGATCCTTGACCTCTAACCCTGGGATCCTTGACCCTCCCAGCTGGACAGATGTAAAGTGATGGCTTCCAAGAAGAAGCCTCTGTGGTTAGAGTTCAGCCCCGCCCCCCACCACGGCCCCCCCCTCCCTCCTGTGGGCATCATATTCAAGGAGGGAGACGACCTGCGGCAGGACATGCTGGTGCTGCAGGTCAGAGATAATGATGGTGATGATGGTGATAATGATGGAGATGATTATAGTGATAATAATGGTGATGATGGTAGTAATAGTGATAGTAGTGATGTAATGATGGTAAAGAAGTCTTTCTGGTCCTCAGACTCTAGTCGTGATGGATTCTATCTGGCAACACAAATCTCTGGACCTCAATCTGGTACCTTATGGCTGCATCTCTACAGGACTTAACATAGGTAGGAGGGGAGGAGGGAGGCAGGGAGGGAGGGAGATAAGAGGTGGGGGAGGGAGGTAAATGACTCCTGGGCTGTGTGTGTGTGTGTGTGTGTGTGTGTGCATGCAGGTATGATAGAGATTGTGAGGGATGCGGTAACCATAGCAGCGGTTCAGAGGAGCCAGGGTGGAACTTCAGGTGCATTCAGGAACGACGCTCTCTGTAACTGGCTGAGAGAGAAATGCCCCCTGCAGGAGATTGTAAGAAACACACCTTCACTCTCAAACACCAAACACACACTCTCATGAAACATTTACATGTAGTCATTGATCAGACGCTTCCTCCTTCCTCCTCCTCCCTCCTCTTCCTCCTCCAGCATTACCAGGCGATGGAACGCTTCGTGAGCTCCTGTGCAGGTTACTGTGTGGCCACTTATGTCCTGGGGATTGGAGATCGCCACAACGACAACATCATGATCACAGACCAGGGTAGGACAACAGGAGGGGGCAGGGTTAAGGTTAAACAACATACTCCTCCTCTTCCCTCCTCTCCCTCCTCTTTCTCTTTCTTCCTCCCTCCTCTCCCTCCTCTTTCTCCTCCTTCTTCCTCCCTCCTCCTCCCTCCTC
The DNA here is from genome assembly GCA_030340685.1 of Protosalanx chinensis. NCBI lineage: Eukaryota > Metazoa > Chordata > Actinopteri > Osmeriformes > Salangidae > Protosalanx > Protosalanx chinensis. The sequence goes on along the minus strand of CM059320.1, from coordinate 16,943,358 downwards.
CTCCTTCCTCCTCCCTCCTCCTCCCTCCTCCTCCCTCCTCCTCCCTCCTCCTCCTCCCTCCTCCCTCCTCCTCCCTCCTCCTCCTTCCTCCTCCCTCCTCCTCCCTCCTCCCTCCTCCTCCCTCCTCCTCCCTCCTCCTCTCTCTGAATAATCACCACTGGGTGTTTTTTCCTTTTACAAGGGAACCTGTTCCATATCGACTTTGGTCACATCCTGGGGAACAGGAAGCGATTCCTCGGCGTGAACCGAGAGCGTGTTCCGTTCGTTCTCACGCCTGACTTCCTGTATCTGATGGGAAAGGTCAAAGGTGGCTTCAGCCTCAACTTTGAGAGGTTCAAGGTAGGAGAGAGCGGCTTCTTGTTTATTTATCGTTTTCTTCTCCTCAAACTGCATTCTCCACAACATGCAGGCTTCATATCCGTGTGTGTGTCTGTGTGTATCTATGTGTGTCTCTGTGTGTGTGTCTGTGTGTCTCTATGTGTGTGTCTATGTGTGTGTGTGTGTGACTGTGTGTGTCTCTATGTGTGTGTATGTGTGTCTCTATGTGTGTGTGACTGTGTGTGTCTCTATGTGTGTGTCTGTGTGTCTCTATGTCTCTATGTGTGTGTCTCTATGTGTGTGTCTCTATGTGTGTGTCTCTATGTGTGTGTCTCTATGTGTGTGTCTCTATGTGTGTGACTGTGTGTGTCTCTATGTGTGTGTGTGTTGTGTCAGGACACCTGCATGCAGGCCTACCTGTCCCTGCGCTCCCACAGTCGCCTGCTGGTCACTCTGTTCTCCCTGATGCTCCTGACCGGGATCCCTGAGCTGAGCGCTGCCAGTGACGTGGACTACCTGCGGGGGGCGCTGCTGGAGGAGGGCAGCGAGGAGGACGCACGCAAACACTTCCTGCGCCAGATCACCCTGTGTGAGGACAAGGGCTGGACTGTACAGGCCATGTGGTGGATCCATATGGTGGCTGGGATCAAGTAGGGGGGAGGAGTTAGGGGGAGGGGTTAGAGTGGGGGATGGAGTTAGAGGTGGGAGGAGTTAGAGTGGGGGAGGAGTTAGGGGTGGGAGGAGTTAGAGTGGGGGATGGAGTTAGAGGTGGGAGGAGTCTGTATTGGAAGAGTCTGAGTTTGATGAGTCAAAAAATTTACTGACTGATTAATACAAACACACTAACCTTTCTCATAAATACACACAAGTGATTCTATAATGTTTTTGAACGTTTCTAAAGATGCCTGGTTGAATATGATGAAGTGAACTGCCTGTATACATGGATGATGAAGGCTGCAGTGAGGTGAATGTTAAAGATGACCCCCTGCAGATATCATGCTGTTCACACAATATCACCTGAATTAAACTCATCTCCCCCATATTATCCTCTCTTCCTCCTCCATCCCCATAACTACAACATTTACTCAGGACAGTTGAAAAGCTGAACGAGCGATTCAGAATGTGGAACCAGGTTTTGAATGTGTAACTGTGTGAGTCTCTGACCAGAGAGAGTAGCGTTTACACAGACCTGGCAACCCTGGGACACTTCACAGACCTGGCAACCCTGGGACACTTCACAGACCTGGCAACCCTGGGACACTTCACAGACCTGGCAACCCTGGGACACTTCACACAGACCTGGCAACTCTGGGACACTTCACAGACCTGGCAACCCTGGGACACTTCAAAGACCTGGCAACCCTGGGACACTTCACAGACCTGGCAACCCTGGGACACTTCACAGACCTGGCAACCCTGGGACACTTTAACGTAGACTCACAGAAACTGAGGGAATTTTAATGTCTTCTTGAGAGTTCGTTTGTGTTGCAGCACAGAACATTCAGACCCTCATAAAAAAAACACATTAAAGAAACACGACAAGAAGCAAATCAAATCCAAATGTGTTTGTTTAGCCTTTTTCTTTTACCAGTTAGGCTCCTCATGGTTGCCATGGCTCCTGTGGCCCTGGTCAGGAAGGTGCTGTGTGGTGTCTCACCTGGACAGGTGACCGATGGACAGGTGAACAGAGAGGTCACAGGTGGAGGCAGGCACAGGGTTTCTATGGTAACCTCCTAAAGACAGAAGCGTCCACCTGGACTCCTGTGTTGATCCAGACGTATTGATGTTATTCTTTCACTAATGACTCGCTTGATAATTAACAAGGGCGAGTTGGGACGAGTTGGGATTGGTGTCATTATTAGGAGAGAGAGAGAGAGAGAGAAGGAGAGAGAGAAAGAGAGAGAGGGAAGGGGAGAGAGAAAGAGAGAGAGAGAGAAAGAGAGAGAGAGAAAGAGAGAGAGAAAGAGAGAGAGGGAAGGGGAGAGAGAGAAAGAGAGAGAGAGAAAGAGAGAGAGAGAGAAAGAGAGAGAGGGAAGGGAAGGGGAGAGAAAGAGAGAGAGAGAAAGAGAGAGAGGGAAGGGGAGAGAGAGAAAGAGAGAGAGGGAAGGGGAGAGAGAGAAAGAGAGAGAGGGAAGGGGAGAGAGAGAAAGAGAGAGAGAGAAAGAGAGAGAGAGAAAGAGAGAGAGGGAAGGGGAGAGAGAGAAAGAGAGAGAGAGAAAGAGAGAGAGAGAGAAAGAGAGAGAGGGAAGGGAAGGGGAGAGTGATCTAGAAGCTTTTTTCTCTACCTCCGTCATGGTGAACCAGGTGGCCCTTGCTGCCTGGCAACCAGCCCCCTGAGGAGGGCAAACTGGGAGAGGAGAACAGACAGTCAACCAGGTGAGAGAGAGGAGAGAGGAGGAGAGATGGGAGAGAGGAGGAGAGGAGGAGAGAAGGAGAGGAGAGAGGAGAGAGGAGGAGAGATGGGAGAGAGGAGAAGAGGAGGAGAGGAGAGGAGAGAGAAGAGAGAGAAGAAGGGAGATAAATACCAGGTGTTGAAACAAGTTTTGGTACGAACTCTGATAAGAACATGGAAGAACCGTCAGATTGTCTAGAACCAGAACTAGGACCAGGACCAGGAAGAGAACCAGGACCAGGACCGGGACCAGAACTAGAACCTGGACCAGGAAGAGAACCAGGACCAGGACCGGGACCAGAACTAGAACCTGGACCAGAACCAGAACCAGGACCAGGACCGGGACTAGAACATGGACTGGGACCAGAAGTAGGGTTTGACTGCCAATACTTGCACAGGTACACATTCTGTACATTTATTAAGATAAGAAAAGTTGGTCCTTTATTTTCCCCTCAGTGGGGAAACTGCTGTAGTCAGGCTGAGTTCTGCTGTGTGAAAAGGTAACAACATTGTTTACAGTTTACTCATAATCAGCTTAGAGTACAACACCTTCTAATGTACTGCAGATAGACTCCTGATCCATGTGTGTATATATGTGTCTGTGTGTGTTCAGACGTAAAAGACATTTGTTTAAGCAGCTGTACATCTCCCTGTGTGTGTGTGTGCATATGTGTGTGTTTGTGTGTGTACATGTGTGTGTGCCTGTGTGTGCATGCTGATGTGTGTGCTGGTGTGTGTGTGCTGGTGTGTGTGTGTGTGTGTGTGTACAGGCTCTTCCGTGAACAGGCAGCTGAATCCGTCCTCCCTTCCTCTGAGTGTGTGGCTGCCCACCCCCCCTCCTGGTACACCTGCCTGCTAGAACACATGGGAGGTAGAAAACCAACGCACCCCTAACCACCACACCTCACCTCACCATTGCGGTGCTGGTAGTCATGGTGACGCGTTGCTGTACTGGTAGTCATGGTGACGTGTTGCTGTACTGGTAGTCATGGTGACGCGTTGCTGTACTGGTAGTCATGGTGACGCGTTGCTGTACTGGTAGTCATGGTGATGCGTTGCTGTACTGGTAGTCATGGTGACGCGTTGCTGTACTGGTAGTCATGGTGACGTGTTGCTGTACTGGTAGTCATGGTGACGCGTTGCTGTACTGGTAGTCATGGTGACGTGTTGCTGTACTGGTAGTCATGGTGACGTGTTGCTGTACTGGTAGTCATGGTGACGCGTTGCTGTACTGGTAGTCATGGTGACGTGTTGCTGTACTGGTAGTCATGGTGACGTGTTGCTGTACTGGTAGTCATGGTGACGTGTTGCTGTGTCAGACCAGGTGAGTGCAGTGAGGCTGTGGGAGGCTCTCAGAGACTCAGCCAATAGGAAGACAGAAGTGGAGACACCAGTCACTACACAGGTACACACACACACACACACCACACCCACACACACACACACACCACACAGGTACACACATACACCACACAGGTACACACACAAACAGGTACACACACACACCACACAGGTACATACACACACCACACAGGTACACACACACACCACACAGGTACATACACACACCACACAGGTACACACACACACCACACAGGTACACACACACACCACACAGGTACACACACACTCTCACATCTTTCATCTCTGTCTCTAGGTGAAGAGGACCTGTTCAGATTGGGACAGACAGAGAGAGCGGGGTCACCTACGCCACATTGCAGGGGTCAGGGTGATGTTCCAGCTGGCCCAGAAACACCAGGCTATCTCTGCCCACATGCTGGCTCAGCCTCCCCCCCCCCCTCCCAGCCCACCCTCCTCCCTGTCCTCCCAGCCTCCCACCCCCCCTCCCAGCCCATTTCCCCTCCCTGCCCCCCCAGCCTCCCAGCCCCCCAGCATGTAATGTACACTGTTGTCCAGCAGAGGGCAGCATCTGATCAGTATGGATGACATGCTGTGTCGAGTCCATGTAGCTCTGCTAGGTAAAGCTTGATTTGAGTTTCCTGTTCTATCATCAAGTTTAGCAGTTTAATATCTGACTGTCAACATTGTCAAAGGGTTTCCTATTAAAGTACATAACACCATAAATATAGCATTTCTACATATATCACTGTGTGGATCAGAATCAGGGTTATCCATGTATTATATATGTATGGGTTAGGTGGACTAGGTGTGTGTGTGTGACCAGGTGTGTGTGTGATCACTGACACACACACACACACACACAGATGTATGTAGTCACACGGATGTGTGTAATGTGAGATGTTGGCTCCTGATTATCCAGGATCCTAGAACCTCAGAGAGGAAGCTGTCATCATCATGCTGTCATCACATCCTGTCATCATCATCCTATAACCATGCAGATATCAACCCAGACAGGAAGACAGAGATCACTGATGGGACACACATTCACACATTCACACACACACACACACACACACACAGACACACACAGACACATTCACATACACACACACACACACACATACACACATTCACACACACACATTCACACACACACACACACACATTCAAACACACAGACACACACACACACACACACATACACATTCACACACACACACACACAGAGACACATTCACACACACACACACACATTCACACATACACATTCACACACACACACACATTCACACACCAAACACACACTAACTCTTTGCCTTTGGGGAGTCAGGTGGCTCAGCGGTTATGGCGTTGGGCTCATTGGAAGGTTGTGAGTTTGATTCCCAGCTGTGCCAACATGACGTTGTGTCGCACTTCACACTGCTTGCCTCAGGGGGGAATGTCCCTGTACTTGTTGTAAGTCTCTCTGGATAAGAGAGTCTGAAATGACTTCATGTAACTCAGTTTCTACAGTACCTGGCGGGAGGTCCATAGGGCCCCTGACTCCGCCCCCAGCTCGTGCTTCGCTCTGCAGCCTCCACAGAGGGGAAACTGCGTGCGGACACACGCAGGTGGGGAAACGGAGCTGTGCAGAGCGAACAAGCACGAGACGCCGCGAGCAAAAACTTCCAACCAGGTGAGACAAACCCACCCTGTCCGCGCGACCATGGCGACCATGAATTTGAGATTCAAAGTGTTCAGGTTCAGTTTGCTGCTCACCCAAACCTGCAGCATGACCCTGGTAACCCAGGAGAGATTATTGGGAAGGAATGTAGCAAACTGCAAGGCTCAGGTCGACTTTGCACACAAATAAGCAATTTAAGGAGTTGACCGATGCATGTTTCAATAGATTTCTCCATAGCAACAGCGCGAGACCAATAAACGTTTCTTCTCGTTTCATCACGGCTGTAAAGGTAACCTGGTTTAACAACGCATGGAAGTCAGGAGTTCAATGATTAGATTGAAGTTGAGGTCTCATCAATGTCGTCTGAAAGTTACGTAAATTGGCTGCAAGGTGCAGAATCCCGGAGAGCAGAAACACGGGTCATCGCGAGCCCTCTGGAACCGGCCCTGGTTCAAAGCAGGACTAATATGATCTAAATAACCGACAGTAATGATTCTACTGACGTCAGAACTTTAGATGAAGCACCCGTTAACGGACTGTCAGGTAATGATATCCGGTGACAGCTCGCGGGGGTGAAGGTCAGGCTGCAGAGGCTCGAGCCAGCGTCAGAACACCGTGTCACACATTCCAACACGATTATAAAACTGAGATTAAACACGGAGGTAGGTCAGATGGGCAGAATCCAACCCATGGTTTGATCGATTTAAAGCGATTTACAGTAAGTACAGGGACATTCCCTCCCTGGAGCAATTAGGGTAAAGTGCTTTGCCCAAGGACACAATGTCATGTTGGCACAGCCAGAGTTCGAACCAGGGACCTTCTGATTACCAGCCCGGCACCCTCAGAGACCCCCTCACTGGTATCTTTCAGTGGTGTTTTAGAAGCAGGGATTTACTGCTAAAACTACATGCTGCTGATCTTCTGAATTATTTGAACATTTCTTTGGATGAAATCTTCTGTTCTCCTCCTCGAGGTGTTTCAGATGTGTGATGATGAGATGTGAGGGGGTGTAACTGCCTCCATGCTGAGCCTCCTCTGGGGAGGCTGTGATGAGGCTGTGATGAGGCTGTGATGAGGCTGTGATGAGGCTGTGATGAGGCTGTGATGAGGCTGTGATGATGTCATGATGAGGGGACAGCTGTCTACAATCAGGAGGATTCTGTCTCAGTGTTTGGACATGTGTTAAGGTGGAGATCCCAGGGTGTGTGTGGTCTCACTGTAGCTTTAATCAGATCAGCCTCTAAGCTCTGGAGGCTGGGAATGGAGGCTGGGGGTGGAGGCTGGGGGTGGAGGCTGGGGGTGGAGACTGGTGGTGGAGGCTGGTGGTGGAGGCTGGTGGTGGAGGCTGGGGGTGGAGGCTGGGTGTGGAGGCTGGGGGTGGAGGCTGAGGTTGGAGGCTGGTGGTGGAGGCTGGGGGTGGATGCTGAGGTTGTAGGCTGGGGGTGGAGGCTGGGGGTTGAGGCTGAGGTTGTAGGCTGGTGGCTGGGGTGGAGGCTGAGGCTGGTAAATGGGCGTGGAGGCTGAGGCTGGTGGTGGAGGCTGAGGATGGTAAAAGGGGGTGGAGGCTGGAGATGGAGGCTGGAGAAAGGATAGAATAAAGGGAGGGAGGTGGACAGAGTAGAGAGAAAGAAGGGAGGGAAATGAGAATGCGTGAGAAACCCCCACACACACTGACACACACACACACTGACACACACACACACTGACACACACACACACACTGACACACACACACACTGACACACACGCACACACTGACACACACACACACTGACACACACACACACTGACACACACGCACACACTGACACACACACACACTGACACACACGCACACACTGACACACACACACACTGACACACACACACTGACACACATGCACACACTGACACACACACACACACTGACACACACACACACTGACACACACACACACACTGACACACACACACACACACACTGACACACACACACACACTGACACACACACACACTGACACACACACACACACACTGACACACACACACACTGACACACACACACACACTGACACACACACACTGACACACACACACACTCACACTCTATCTGTCTATTGTTCTTCAAATGTCTATACTTACACACACATACACACACACTCGTCAGACTTGATTGGAATCTTGAGGGAAATGGCTGATTGCGTCTGTTGCAGATCTTAGACAATCTTCCCCGATAACAGGAAATGATGTAATGTGGTGGGCAACCAATCCAAGACAGCTTCCCTCCTTTCCTGTTCTCCTCTCCTTCATCTCATCCCTCCATTATTGCTCTCCTCTCTTCTAAGTTTACCCCCCTCTCATGTTGAACATCTGCAATCCCCAGGTTAACCTGTTTACACACACACACACACCAGTCTACCACACACACATACACACACACACACACACACAGACACACACACTGAGAGTGTTATGGGCTACAAGGAGCCAGATAAGCCATGGAGCCTAGATGAGAAGTCCCTCCAGACTAAACACCCGTATCACACTGCTCCGTCTGAGTGTGTGTGTGTGTGTGTGTTGGTGTGAGTGTGTCTGAGTGTGTGAGTGAGTCTGTCCTCTCAGTCACCCCCTGTCTGGGCCGGTTATCAGAAGCTGGATCTGTTTCTAGTCCCTGCAGGTACCATCTAACAACACTGTAACTACCTAGCAACGCTGTACATGGTTACATGAACTACCCTGTAACTACCTAGCAACACTGTACATGGTTACATGAACTACCCTGTAACTACCTAGCAACACTGTAAATGGTTACATGAACTACCCTGTAACTACCTAGCAACGCTGTACATGGTTACATGAACTACCCTGTAACTACCTAGCAACGCTGTACATGGTTACATGAACTACCCTGTAACTACCTAGCAACGCTGTACATGGTTACATGAACTACCATGTAACTACCTAGCAACGCTGTACATGGTTACATGAACTACCCTGTAACTACCTAGCAACGCTGTGCATGGTTACATTAACTACCCTGTAACTACCTAGCAACACTGCATGGTTACATGAACTACCCTGTAACTACCTAGCAACGCTGTACATGGTTACATGAACTACCCTGTAACTACCTAGCAACACTGTGCATGGTTACATGAACTACCCTGTAACTACCTAGCAACGCTGTACATGGTTACATGAACTACCCTGTAACTACCTAGCAACACTGTGCATGGTCACATGAACTACCCTGTAACTACCTAGCAACGCTGTACATGGTTACATGAACTACCCTGTAACTACCTAGCAACGCTGTACATGGTTACATGAACTACCCTGTAACTACCTAGCAGCGCTGTGCATGGTTACATGAACTACCCTGTAACTACCTAGCAACACTGTGCATGGTTACATGAAATACCCTGTAACTACCTAGCAACGCTTTACATGGTTACATGAACTACCCTGTAACTACCTAGCAACACTGTGCATGGTCACATGAACTACCCTGTAACTACCTAGCAACGCTGTACATGGTTACATGAACTACCCTGTAACTACCTAGCAACGCTGTACATGGTTACATTAACTACCCTGTAACTACCTAGCAACGCTGTGCATGGTTACATGAACTACCCTGTAACTACCTAGCAACGCTGTACATGGTTACATGAACTACCCTGTAACTACCTAGCAGCGCTGTGCATGGTCACATGAACTACCCTGTAACTACCTAGCAACACTACATGGTCACATGAACTACCCTGTAACTACCTAGCAACGCTGTACATGGTTACATGAACTACCCTGTAACTACCTAGCAGCGCTGTGCATGGTTACATGAACTACCCTGGTTACATGTACCTGTAAGTGTATCCCTGTGTACACTTTTCTAATCTTTTACCTCACACCCTCACCCCTTGTGTGCCGTTGTAGCGAAGGAGTTTCCCTCAGGATAAATAAAGTAATCTGAATCTGAACTACCTAGCAACACTGTACATGGTTAAACGAACTACCTAGCAATGCTGTACATGGTTAAACGAACTACCTAGCAACACTGTACATGGTTAAACAAACTACCTAGCAACACTGTACATGGTTAAACAAACTACCTAGCAACACTGTACATGGTTAAACGAACTACCTAGCAACACTGTACATGGTTAAACGAACTACCTAGCAACACTGTACATGGTTAAACGAACTACCTAGCAACACTGTACATGGTTAAACGAACTACCTAGCAACACTTAACAAGGTCCAGAAGCATAAATAGAACATTTTGTCTGAACTTGTCTTGCGTGTGTGTGTCTGTGTTTGTGTGTGTGTTGTAGATTGGTTTGTGTGTGTGTAGTAGTGGGCTGTCATCCTTGTATCATCATGACCCTAGACCTCTGATATCACACTGTTGTTCTGCTTCCATGGTTACCCTCTGCTTCCATGGTTACCCTCTGTTGCCATGATTACCCTCTGGGTTTCCCTGAGTTGGCTAAGTCAATGCCCTTTCAGGTCATGGCCTCTATAGAGAAGGTCAAAGGTCACACAAGCACAAAACAAGGGAATGTGAGTCTGCTTTGTTCTACAGGACAGACACACACTAACACACCTGCGCACACACTAAAACACATGTGCACATATGCCCCGCCCCCTGGTTAACCCTCACAGCTCCGCCCTCTTCATTTGTGACCTATCGGTGTCCTTGTCAGTTTTGAGGTTTGTCTGATTTCCTCTCCTCACACTGTGTGAAAAAAAAGTTTGTTTAGGTTGAAAATATAAATCATTTTAGTGTTTCTAAAAAAGTTTTCTGAATTTTATAAAAAGTCAACCGTTTTCTGACATTTTCAAAAATATTTGTTTTAAGTTTAGATTTTTTTTCTTTCTCAGTTTGAAAAAACTATTTTCAAATTATTCGTTAGGCAGACGCTTTTATCTAGAGCAACATTCTATCTCCCTCACACCTCAGCCTCCCTTTCCCTCTCTCCCTCTCTCTCTCCCTCTCTCTCCATCCCTCCCTCCCTCTCTTTCCCTCTCTCCCTCTCTCTCTCCCTCTCTCTCCATCCCTCCCTCCCTCCCTCTCTTTTCCTCCTTTTCCCTCTCTCTCTCTCTCCCTCTCTTCCCCTCTCCCTCTCTACCTCCCTCCCTCTCTTTCCCTCCTTTTCCCTCTCCCTCCCTCCCTCCCTCCCTCTCTCCCTCTCTCCCTCCCTCCCCCTCCCTTCCTCCCTCCCTCCCTCTCTCCCACCGCTCTCTAGAATAATAGTTTGGTGCATTCCGCCTGCCTGGAGACTAGCCCTCCTCTTTCAGCCGCTGGCTCCCACAGTGACAGGAGAATTAGAATAAGAATGGCTGTCCATTCAGACCACTGCCCCTCTGATGAGGGCTGGGGGACCCGGCGGGGGCAGGGGGGGGGGGGGGGGGGCAGGGGTACGCACATGTACTCTTTCCCCATTGGCCAAACACATGCTCTCTGTTTTTACATCCCAAAATCCCAGTTGCGTTTACCAAGTTTTTTTTTCTTTCTCACACACGCACACACCTTAGACACACAGTTCCACACAGCCAGCACACACACACACACACACACACACAGTCTCTTCTTCTCTGTCGAGGCGGCAGAGAAACTGGGACTATCTGGAGAGCTGTCAGCACCGGTATGATCTGTTCTGTTCTGATCTGTTCTTACTAATGTGGTTCTGTGTTCTAACTGATGTGGTTCTGTGTTCTAACTGATGTGGTTCTGTGTTCTAACTGATGTGGTTCTGTGTTCTTACTGATGTGGTTCTGTGTTCTAACTGATGTGGTTCTGCGTTCTAACTGATGTGGTTCTGCGTTCTAACTGATGTGGTTCTGCGTTCTAACTGATGTGGTTCTGCGTTCTAACTGATGTGGTTCTGCGTTCTAACTGATGTGGTTCTGCGTTCTTACTGATGTGGTTCTGCGTTCTAACTGATGTGGTTCTGCGTTCTAACTGATGTGGTTCTGCGTTCTAACTGATGTGGTTCTGCGTTCTAACTGATGTGGTTCTGCGTTCTAACTGATGTGGTTCTGCGTTCTAACTGATGTGGTTCTGCGTTCTAACTGATGTGGTTCTGCGTTCTTACTGATGTGGTTCTGCGTTCTAACTGATGTGGTTCTGCGTTCTAACTGATGTGGTTCTGCGTTCTAACTGATGTGGTTCTGCGTTCTAACTGATGTGGTTCTGCGTTCTAACTGATGTGGTTCTGCGTTCTTACTGATGTGGTTCTGCGTTCTAACTGATGTGGTTCTGCGTTCTAACTGATGTGGTTCTGCGTTCTAACTGATGTGGTTCTGCGTTCTAACTGATGTGGTTCTGCGTTCTAACTGATGTGGTTCTGCGTTCTTACTGATGTGGTTCTGCGTTCTAACTGATGTGGTTCTGCGTTCTAACTGATGTGGTTCTGCGTTCTAACTGATGTGGTTCTGTGTTTTTACTTATGTGGTTCTGTGTTCTAACTGATGTGCTTCTGCGTTCTAACTGATGTGGTTCTGTGTTCTAACTGATGTGGTTCTGTGTTCTAACTGATGTGGTTCTGCGTTCTTTATAATGTGGTTCTCAGAGATTTTGTTTTATTATGTTTGTGACAACTATCTAATCTAATAACTCTCTCTCTCTTGAAAGAGAGACTATAGTGTAGTATTGTGTAGTGTGGTATGTGTTGTGTTGTTGTTGTTGTGAGCCATTTAACCAGCCAACCAGTTAGCTAGGTTACCATTTAACCAGTTAGAACTGCTAAATGACTAAACTAAATGTAACCAGCCAGCTAACCTGGAACACAGCCTGTTTAGCAGCCAGTCAACCAGCAGTAATTTGTGTTTGTGTGTGTGTGTGTGTGTGTCTGTGTGTGTGTGTGTGTGTGTGTGTGTGTCTGTGTGTGTGTGTTTTGTGTGTGTGTGTGTGTTTGTGTGTGTGTGTGTGTCTGTGTTTGTGTGTGTGTGTCTGTGTGTGTGTGTGTGTCTGTGTGTGTGTGTGTGTGTGTGTCTGTGTGTGTGTGTTTGTCTGTGTGTGTGTGTTTGTGTGTGTGTGTGTGTCTGTGTTTGTGTGTGTGTGTCTGTGTGTGTGTGTCTGTGTGTGTGTGTTTGTCTGTGTGTGTGTGTTTGTGTGTGTGTCTGTGTGTGTGTCTGTGTTTGTGTCTGTGTTTGTGTCTGTGTTTGTGTCTGTGTGTCTGTGTGTGTGTCTGTGTGTGTATGTGTGTCTGTGTGTGTGTGTCTGTGTTTGTGTCTGTGTGTCTGTGTGTGTGTCTGTGTGTGTGTGTCTGTGTGTCTGTGTCAAGGCAATCATTTAGGCAGGGTATTCAGACAGCAGGGGCTTGTTTGAGGAGCCTGAGCACGCACACACACACACAAACACACGCACATACATACACATGCGCACACAGTTTTATTTGCCCGCATCAGGATCTCGTCACTGACCACAGTTTTTATAACTCCATAGGTCCACACACACACACACACACACACACATACAGGTCCACACACACACATACAGGTCCACACACACACATACAGGTCCACACACACACACATACAGGTCCACACACACACACACATACAGGTCCACACACACACACACACACACATACAGGTCCACACACACACACACACATACAGGTCCACACACACACACACACACACATACAGGTCCACACACACACACACACATACAGGTCCACACACACACATACAGGTCCACACACACATTCACACACACAGTAAAAAATATTCTGTTGTCTTATTCTTTGTTCACAGCATCTTTACCTCCAACAGCACATTATGAAGATTTTAATCTGGAAGGTATACACAGGCACTGTTAACTCCTCCCCCCTCTGTGTTGCAGCCAATCAGAAGACCTGGTTCCTGGTCCATCATGGCTGTGTGTTTGGGACTCCTCTTATTGGGTGAGTCCAGCGGAGCTCTGGAGTTTGAATCTCAACAGCTTTCTATTCTAATCTGGATCCTCTGGAGTGTCTCTGAGGGCCTGCTGGAGTGCAGATTCACTCTCCTCTCCTCTCTCCTCCTCTCTCCTCCCCTCCTCTCCCCTCCCTCCTCTCCTCTCCCCTCCACTCCTCTTCTCCCCTCCTCTTCTCCCCTCCTCTCATCTCTTCCCCTCTCCTCCCCTCCTCTCCCCTCCCCTCCCCTCCCCTCCCCTCCTCTCCTGCCCACTTCTCTTCCTTCCTCTCCTCTCTTCCCCTCCTCTCCCTTCTCCTCTCCTCTCCCCTCCCCTCCTCTCCCCTCCTCTCCCCTCCTCTCCCCTCCTCTCCCCTCCTCTCCCCTCCTCTCCCTTCTCCCCTCCTCTCCTCTCCCCTCCTCTCCTCTCCCCTCCTCTCCTCTCCTCTCCCCTCCTCCAAGTGGCTGCAGGTATTGTATTGGTCCATCTGTTTGTCTGTGATCTGTGGATTTGGGGAGAATGTGGTTGAGGGTTCGATCAAATCTTGTCATTTTTAATCCAGTTAGATTAAGATTAAGGATTAGGAAGGATGTGTTCTTGTGATGGTCTGTCTCTCCTCCTGCTCCTCCTCGTTAACCTCCTCCTCCTCTCTTGTTGTGTGTGCCTCCCCTCCTCTTCTCCTCTCCTCCTCTCCTCCCTCCTCTCCCTCTTCCTCCTCCTCCCTCCTCTCCATACAGGGACATTCCTTCTGGAGAGAGAGGTGCATTGTGGGAGTGTTTGGAACCTGCTGTGTCTGTCACTAACACCTGGAATGTTTTTCTTAATGAGTAACCTTTTCCTTTCTGCATTCCTGCATGTAACCACGGATACCTGTTACCTGTTTACCTGTTTACCTGTTTACCTGTGCCACTGGCTTTGGTGGGTGGGCAGGCATCTGTGTGTGTGTGTGTGTGGCAGTGTGTGTGTGTGGCATTATGTGTGTGTGTGACAGTGTGTGTGGCAGTGTGTGTGTGGCAGTGTGTGCGTATGTGTGTGCGTATGTGTGTGTGTGTGTGTGTGTGTAGGCACGTGCTTGACCAACCCTCTAATCATACTTTGTGTAACCAGCTGGTTACAAACCTCAGTGTCTCACCTTGTCCTCTAGTTTATGAGGGTTTATGGAGGACTGTGGTCTGTTATACATTCAGTCATTTATCAGACGCTCTTATCCAGAGATACTTACAGTAAGTACAGGGACATTCCCCCCCTGAGGCAAGTAGGGTGAAGTGCCTTGGCCAAGGACACAAATGTCATGTTGGCACTGCCAGGTTATGAACCAGGGACCTTCTGATTACCCCCTGACCCCCTTATGTCGAGTATTTATGGTCTGTTGTCGAGTATTATGGTCTGTTGTGGAGTATTATGGTCTGTGTTGAGTAACAGGATATTTGGTTCTAGAGAGGAAAGTTATATGTTGGTTGTTGTTGGTGAAAGAATGTGAAACCTGAGGCGATTCACCACACACACACACACACATATGCTGTGTGGCACATAGGAGAATTCTGTTCTCCATTTGGCGGTTAATATTTAAACTTTTAACACCTGATTTCCAGTTTCTCTTTCAGCTCCTATAAGCATGTATAACAGATGTCAGTAATGTTGGTTTTCTCATCCGAGTTCAGCAACATATCGTTTATTAGCGGTATTTGCATTAGCTTGGTGACCTAGAAGCGCAAACTACTTAAGCACTGAAAGTTTTCCGTTAACTCAGTGTGTGATCATTACGGCCGCTGGACCCACGTGACACGGGCAGGAGCTCGAGCCGCTGTTCGCTACTTTGGCTCGTGAAGAAGCGGTGAGCAGCGGTGCCATGGCAACCAGGCAGCTCACGTGGACATAAGTCAAAATGTAAACAAAGAGTACGACT
>CM059320.1:16891785-16922334 GCA_030340685.1 Protosalanx chinensis | reverse complement strand
GAGGAAGCGAAGGAGACACTGATAAATGATCAGATGTCACAGTCAGACTGCCTCAAGACCGGGTCAATTAAGGATGAATTAAGGCCACTGTTAAACTAAACGGCCGGCAAATATTTTTGGTTTCAGGTCATGTGAACCTTGACGTTTTTCTCTTCTTGTTTTGGAGGGTGACTGATGTGTTCATGGCTAGCGGCTACGATGTCGTCAACACTCACAGGTCAGAAGACTCTGTGAAGGAACTGTGTCTCTGTTTCAACCTGACTCAAAGTAGTCGTATAAAGTTACAATCCTGCTGTAGGTTTGCTTGTTTTGTCATTAAACAGCACAAAGTGTTTGAAACGTCTAGCTAACTATTATCGACTTTTAAAACCTTATAATGGACAGTAGTTTATTATATTTTGTATCTTTCTTTATGTAAAGAAGCTTTGGCCATTAAAATAAATTTGGCAGAAGGCATTGTAGCCGTATTTTGGAGGGCATATTAAATGTTTACTCCAGGATTTATACAAACTAAAATAAACGAATTATCGACTAAAAGCGCTTCGTTATCTCGTTAAAAGGTCTTATAACAGCGCTGTAGCGACACCTTGTGGCGGATTCTGAGCTCGGAGTTCACAGACGATTTAGGCAACGTTGAACTAACACAGTGCGATTAAATTGTATAACGGTTTTGCATTTTAATTCCGTTTAAAACACCACCAAATATTTAGTCTACACCCGCCAGTGTGTCAAAGTTTTTTCTTAACGTTTTTCTGGACTTTCTTTCTGATCAGTAGATTTATCTAAATCTGACACTAGGATTGAGCATCTATTTTATTTAATACGTGTTTAAGATTAAGTCTTAGTTTTAAGAAAAGCCTCGGCGCATTACTGAAGGTAAAGTAAAGTCTGTAATTAGAGCCTGATGATTCTCAATGAGCCCAGCTGACACGAGCTGCATGATGAATTAGATGAGCTCGAGACGAGGACAACAATAAGGTTTAGTCTTGCTGATCCCACGTGCAGGCTCGCGCCTCGGGCGACCAGATCGACTTACAGAGTTTCTGTGTTTTTACTGGGACCATAATGACCGCAGAGTTCGAGCTGGTACTCATATTTTCTTTGGCACAAAATAGCGTCCCATGTGTGAGAAAACCACCGTAAAATATACTCTGCAAGTGTTAAACACACTCAACAAGTTGTGCAACTAGACATCTTTGTCTTGCCAAAAATAACACTAAAACCCGCATCTCACACGTACTCACGTACACCAATCAGAAGTGGTACCCTGGCCTAGATTGTTGTACATTCACAACCCCAATCCTAATGTCTCAACTGGTAAAACACTGATATTTTATACATTTTCTATCATTCTAAATTCTCCCAGACCATGTTCTTGTCTTCTCCAACACCACATTACCCCCCACCCCCCCTCCACCCACCACCTCGTCTCTGGGCTGGGTTTTGTACACATGTTGTTTACAAGACTTTGTTTAATTGACGCCAAATCGTTTGGGCCAACACGGCCAACACAATGAGGCAGGACCTCTGTCCCATTAGCCTCCGTTGAGTCCAAATAGATTTCGATCTTAATCCTGAGAAGTGATTTATACGAGGGGCCTAATCCTTGACAGAAAGACACAATCCCACCCACATCCTAAAGGGCCACAGGGCCGATCGGCCGCAGGTGTACTGACTACGCTGGTTCAGGCTTGTATTTCTTTATCCCCTGCCTAATGGAGAGAGAGAGAGAGGGAGGGAGGGAGGGAGGGAGAGAGGGAGGGAGGGAGAGAGAGAAAGAGGGAGAGAGAGAAAGAGGGAGAGAGAGAGGGGGGAGAGAGAGAGAGGGAGAGAGGGAGAGAGAGGGAGAGATAGAGAGGAAAAGAGGGAGAGAGAGAGGGGGGAGAGAGAGAGAGGGAGAGAGGGAGAGAGAGAGAGAGAGAGAGAGAGAGAGAGAGGGAGGGAGGGAGAGGGAGGGAGAGAGGGAGAGGGAGAGAGAGAGAGAGAGAGGGAGGGAGGGAGGGAGAGAGGGAGAGAGGGAGGGAGGGAGGGAGAGAGAGAGAGAGGGAGAGAGAGAGGGAGAGAGAGAGAGGGAGAGAGAGAGGGAGAGAGAGAGTGAGAGAGAGAGGGAGATGGGGCCTTCTTGGGCACATTGCCCAGCCTGTGTGTGGCTGCTAATTAGATGGGCAGCTTTCCTATAATTAACCATAGTGGAGACAATTAGGAAAGCTGTCTGTGGTTACAGCCTGTTGAATGTGTGAGTGCTTGATGCAAATTCACATGGCTCAACTACAGCCCCCCCCCACACACACACACACACACACACACACACACACGCGCACACACACACACCCTCGGACAGCTTGTGCATCGCTCAGTTACAACATTAGAATATCCTCCATTTAAGTGCGCAGCCTCTTAAAAGGAAACACACTTCACTTACAGGATGCGTCTTTTGTTCGTCCATAAATGAATCTAATTCCTGAGCTGCAGCGCTGACAGAGCAGACATCTGCACTCCGTCACACGCTGATGACATCCTGCCTCCTGATAGGCTGTCTCTACCACTTTAGGGTGACTGACATCTTGACAGCCAAGGAGGGGGCGAGGGGGGGGGACCCGTAATCCTATTGTCCTCATGAAGTCCTGATAGCAGTTAACAGGGGCTCACCCTGGACCCCAGAGGGAAGGGCCTACAGCAAGGGTGTCCAACCCTGGTCCTCAGGGGCCACACTGTCCTGACCGTTCTAGATGTTTCCCTGCTCCAGCACACCTGATTCTAATGAATGGGTCGTTATCAAGCTCTGTGGAAGCCTCATAATGACCCCTCATTAGAATGAGGTCTGCTCCTTCATTAGAATGAGGTCTGCTCCTTCATTAGAATGAGGTCTGCTCCTTCATTAGAATGAGGTCTGCTCCTTCATTAGAATGAGGTCTGCTCCTTCATTAGACTGAGGTCTGCTCCTTCATTAGAATGAGGTCTGCTTCAAGAGGTCCTTCTAAACAGACCTTGTTGGAAACTGTGTGTGTGATATGGGTCAGATGAGAGTCACATGATTCACTGTCTGTCCGACACACACACACACACACACATACACACGCATACACAGACACCCACACACACCCACACTCTGGCCTGCTCCAACACTTGAACTGTGACACTCTAAGCTCCTCTGGTATTCTTGTTGAATATCTTTGTGACATCACTCTGTGACGTCACACAGAATAAATCAGCTGACTGGCTTGTCGTTGTCCTGGAGACGCTGGCGGAAAAAATACCCCCCCCCCCTCCCCCCACATGACTCATAGTCTAGTGTGGACTCTATTTCCAGTCCTGAAACGGTACACCTCTGTGCTGCTGTTGGCGGGCGAAGGTGCAGCGTGAAGCATCACATGGGATCACACACACACACACCGCTCTATTTATAACTCCGATCACAGGGCACGCTGCTCAGGGCACGCTGCTCATGGCACACTGCTCTCACGCACACCAGGACCACCAGAGAACACGGACACACACACACACACACACACATCATGCCAGCGCTGGGAACCCAGAGGGACCCAGAGTAGACCCGCGGTGGAACCGGATCACAGGAGGACTTTGAAGGAGGTACAGTGATGTTCTTGTAGGTGTTCTGCAGCTGTTGAACTAGAGTCTCTCTCGGTGGATTTGGGGAAGAGGAGGGAAAATATGGGGGGGGGGGGGGGGGGGGGTACCGGTTTGTTCTGCAACAATTTTAGGAGTGATTTAGATACTAGGTTTGTTCTGCAACAATTTTAGGAGTGATTTAGATACTAGGTTAGTACAGGACTGTGATGTGTTTCTGTTTCATGTTATGGGTTTGGTTTTAAGTGCTAAGTTTGACAACAAGTAATGACTGCAGGCGTTAGCTAGTTAGTTAGTTAGTTCGTTAGTTCGTTAGTTAGGTGTTAGTTAGTTAGTTCGTTAGTTAGGTGTTAGTTAGTTAGTTAGTTAGTTAGTTAGTTAGTTAGTTAGTTCGTTAGTTAGGTGTTAGTTAGTTAGTTCGTTATTGGCTCCAAGACTGAAATCTGCAGAAACGTCGTTATTATCAATGAAGGAAATTAAGGACTTGTTTTGTGCGATTAACTACCTACGTCGTCATGCTGGTTACTGAAATGTGTTTTGCATACAAGGTCTTTGAAAAGCCAAACGCATAGGAATACATTCAGGCATGATTGGTGTATGTAAATACACTTTCTGTGCATCCGTAACCTACTCTGCCGAATCTGTCTGAAATGTAACTCTGTCATGCAAAGTTAGCTGTAACATTCACAGCCTGTGTCTGTTAATCCGGCAGGTTTGCAGTGAAACCGCCTCTATCCGTCCCTCAGCCATGGATGACTTTGAGTACAGCGTGCAGATCTCAGAGCAAGACTGGGAATGCTTCTTTAAGGACTGTGAGGAGTGTTCCCTCCTCCCCCCCACGCTGGCCGGCATGGACGACTCCGGCACGAGTGACCTTGATGATCTGGGGTCGGCTCAGCAGAGCAGGGGTCGCGTCGAACCCGACCTCGGAGCGACCTTTCTGGAAGACCTCCAGCCATCCGACGGCTCGCCCGATCGCGAAGAATGTTCCCCTTTGCCGAATTACCTCAGCAAATATACCGTCGGTGTTTCCGAGAATATCCTCTCGGGGAGCGAGGAGGATGTGCACCTGGAGTCTGTGAATCGGTTCTTTGAGAGGCTCAGGAGTTTCAGTGAGACAGGGCAGCTTGTTGAGCCAGGCATGATGGCGGCTGGACGAACCGTAGAGGCAGAGCAGAGGGAGATGTGCAGCGACGGGCCACTAGCCAACCTTGCTGCTTTGCCAGCAAACATCTTCCAGTCAAACACCCAGCCTGATGTTAGTGAACCAGCAGCTGTGACAGATGCTTCCGACTGCACCACAACCGGTAAAGATATGGGGGATGATTTCAAAATGGCTCCTGGACACACTCACGGTGAGTCTCAGGATGAGGGACAGAAATACGTCTTTCCCGACACGGAGCTGGTCATCCGAGAGGAGGAGTGGTCGACGACGACGAATCACCAACCGAGAAAGACGAGGGATGAGGAAGATCTGTCTTCGAGCTTTTGCCCCAACCTACCACCTACCCCTGGAAACTTGCTCCAGACGTCACAGACGTGGGTGGATGAATCCATGGATGATCTGAGGCTTGGAGGTGACTTCGCTGGTCAGACTGATCTTGAGAGAAGCCCCCCTCTCCATGAGAAGCCCCCCTTTAACCCAGATGTGAATCCTTGTGATGACGAGGCAGAGAAGAGCACCTGTGTTGGGTCCAGCCAGCTGGATGTGACCAGAGTAGCTAGCCAGGTGTTAACCCCGGCAGGTAGCAACAAGAAGAAGAAAAGAAGGAAAAAGCGAGCTAGCATGGAGCCTGTGGAGGCTGGCTGCAGGTACGAGAGGCAGTTCTTAGCCAATCGTAGCGACTCGGACGAGGAAACGCGAGCATCGCGGGAAGCTGAAACGAACCCTCAAGCTAAGTTATCTGGAGATGGTTGCGATGTTGTTATGATCAAGCACAACCAACCTCTACAAAGTCTAGCTGGTGACAAAGAACTGTCAACGCTGAGCAACCATGGTGGCAACGCTGTAACGGATTTACAGCCGCGCAGCAGCCGATCAACATTACAAGCGTCAGTGGAATTCAAAGAATGCGCTGGGTTGTCGGTTGTCTCGTGCGCCACCTGTGAGGGTGGCGAGCCAGGAAGTACCGGTAACCCGGCAACCAGCCAGAAAGAGCATGAGCCTCAAGTGAAGGACATAGATAGAGAATCGATGAACGTGGAGGATGGGATTGCCAGAGATTTGACTCCACCTGCACGAGACTCTTTGAGTGATGTCATGGACTGCACGATGAGGTTAGACAAGCAGGGAAAGTATGTCGGTGGGGAAATGCATCACAAGTTCACAAGACCTACTTCAGACTTCAGGGAGATTCCAAAAGAGGAACGTAGCGATTTAAAACCATCGTTATCTGACAAGTTATCGTTCCCTCACAAAAGCAGTGAAGCCAAACACTCAGATCCCAACAAAGGAATCAGCCAAACACACAACAGAGAAGATCCTTATCAGACGGAGAGTCTAGAGAACGGAACAGACTCCCTGTCAGAACTCCCACGGTTCCTGAAAGATGATCCAGAGAGACGTTTAAAATGTCCCATCTTTGAGGAAAACAGTTTGACTTCTTCTGCTTTCGAAGGACACCACAATGTAGTGGGTGTGTCCAACATCACAGCTTCCACAGTACTGGCAGTTTCAAACCACACGGATGAATCCCGTACTTCGTCTAAACGCCCCGACACGCCGATCAACTCCTCTGGTACCCGACCGATCGAAATAACCGACCGATACAAAAGCCGAGATACCTGTGAAAACATCCCAGAACTTGGAGCGTGTCGTTCATCCGTACCTGCAGAGAACGAGGTAACCACGGCAACGGAGGAGCAGGTGACCGGAAATGCTTCCGACCCCAGGAGGACGCACGTGCACGCCATGTCGTCTTTCTGGAAGGATATGGAGCAACTGACCATCAACGACATCCTGCGTCTCCGGGGGATCAGTGACGTCCAGCCGGCCAGAGGGACGGGGGAGCCTGTGGAGGGGGCGGAGTCGGGATATTTCAATCAACTGAGAGATTTGAACCCTCAGCCGTCCTGTGAAGCGTTCAACATCTCAGGTTTCCACGAAGATTCGAATGCGATCTCTGATCCTGACGCAGGTGATTTTTTTCCCAGCGTCTTGAGGGAAAGGAAGCGTAACTCTGCAGGCCCAAGAACTGAGAGGTCTTCTGATGACGTAACCCTCGTGAGGGATTTACCTCAGCAAATCGTCCCTGGCAGTCCCCAAAAATACTACGTCAAGAAGATGTATAAAAACAGAAGTCTGCAGAACCTGCCTGCTCTGAAGTCTAAACCTTTAGAACAGTCGCTGAAAAGTCAAGTTTTACCAACCATCCATGCGGAGGAAGGTGAAGACAATACGAAGTTCCTCAGCAAAGAGAACGCGCTGAGACGAGATAGCGGACTAGACTCTTTACCTCCATCTTCCTTTTCCCAACCAGTCACCACGCGAAGCTACAGCGTCTCCATCGCAGACATCTTCAGGTATTTCTTTCCAAGATCATCATCCGAACCATGTCAGGCGGACACAGACAACCTGGCCGCTTCCTCCGCCAGTGGAAACTCTGTCGCTGAGACGTACGATGACTTCTTCTCTGATTTCGTGGTGGACAACTTCTTCTATCCTCTCTTGGTGGAAGGACACGACAAAAACGAAACGGTGCCCATCTTTTCCTGCTCGCGATCCGCTTCCAGCAGGAACCTTCAGTTCCCCGACGCGTACGATCATTTCTTCTCCTCGCCGTCCTCTGACAATTCGTCCGTGGAATCTGACGAGGACGACAACGAAAGCAGGGCGCCGATTCGCATCGTGTCGAGATTCACCCTCCAGGATGGTGAGATTCAACGTGTTTCCACCATGTCAGATATCTACGAGAACTTCTTTTCTGACTGGGACCAGTGTGGGAACGTCTTCTGGAAAAATGGTCTTTCTTTAAGAAATGTCCGGTTTCTTGGGTCCACCTACCAGAGACCAACATCAAACTCCTTTTTTAATCAAAACAGGGAGACAATCCCACCAATCAGAGTACTTGATAACCAAGACCAGCCCTTCCTTGACCCTCTCCTGTATAACTTCAGCGACAGGCTCGTCAGACAGCTAGCAGAGAATCCATCAAGTCAGGACCACCTACAGATGGCTGCTGCTGATCCACGTAAGACTAACGTTTTTATTTTGTGTTAATTCTTAGGTCCAAATCTCTAAGGGGAGTCTGTCCAAAGACTGTGATTGATCAGCTGCCCGCTGCCAGAGGAATGGCTGTACGTGATAACTTGTCTTCCCTCCATGTGGGTGCCTGTCCATGTCACGCTGTGCCAAGGCTGCTGGCATGCCTGGCTTCAGGGGGGATTATGTAAAAATAGTGACGCTTAGGCGGCCAAAAGTGCATCTTCATATAGATCTAACATCTTAGCAAACTGCTTATCAAATAATCAAAGTATGAGATACTGAAAATATTGACTTATGCGTTTACGGATCTGGGATCTTCACTCTGTGATGGTTTGTTTGTGCTGAATCCTGCTCCAAGGTACCACAAAGATTTAGTTTAGCTGTTTGGAGTCAGCCCAGGTTGAGTAGAACCTTTAGATCCCTTGAGTGAGGAAACTCCTGCTCGGGAGACAGTCAGGTCACCCCCCCCCCCCCCCCCCTCTCTTCACATGCCATAACCATGAAAGTATAACACAACAATAAGCCCAGGCCCTGGGCATTCGTTGGCACAGTCGGTTATGGCATTGGGCTGGCAATCAGAAGGTCCCTGGTTCAAACTACGGCTGTGCCTTGGGCAAGGCATTTAACCCTACTTGCCTCAGGGGGGAATGTCCCTGTATTTGTTGTGAGTCGCTCTGGATAAGAGCGTCTGATAAATGACTACATTTAAATGTCTTTTATCTGTCATTTTCATATTTTGTTCCCTAGTGACAGCTGAAGGGGGTGGTTTCATCATTGATCATGTTTTTCTCCGGTGCAGAGCAGGTTCAGCTCAGGCTCCTTGCCTCTCCCAACTATAGGGTTGTTGCATGATAGGTCAACTGGATGACTACTGTTACATTGCGTGTTATATACTGTATCGCTTAAACGCTACACCATCCACGCAGACCCACATAAATCAACTTGAAGGGAACACAGTAGGACAGAGAGAGAGATAGAGAGGGAGGGAGGGAGAGAGAGGGTGGGAGGGTGGGAGGGAGGGAGGGGGGAGGGAGGGAGAGGGAGGGAGAGGGGAGGGAGGGAGATGGAGGACAGAGTAACAGTAAAGTCCCATGACCAGAGTTAAACCCAGGCTGTCAAACCCAGGTTGTTGCAGTAGGACCCCCCAGCCTGCAGGGGGAGCTAGCTTCTCCTAACCTTGTTCTGTGTGTCCCTCCTGGTTCTGCAGGGCTGGACGCTCCTCTGCTGACCCTGCGCCAGACGGACATGTGCTTAGTCTGCATCGCGTTCGCTTCCTGGGTGCTGAAGTCTGCCAATCCACTAGTGGGCGATGCCTGGAAAGCTGGTTAGTATGCAGGTTATACACCTGGATTCAGGTGGCTGAGAGGTTAGGGAATCAGGCGGTTAGTAATCAGAAGGTTGCAGGTTTGATTCCGACCGTGCCAACATGACGTTGTGTCCTTGGGAAAGGCCCTGGATACACCCCTGGATAGCTTATATAAGTGGGACAAGACCCACACACTTTTAGGAATCTGTCTTCCTCACTTTTTAATCAAACAATGTTTAACACATCCTCAGTAAAATACATTTAAACTGTCCCACCCATATTAGAAAACCCCTGGACTTGACTTTGACAGGAGAACAGCTATGTGTGTCCAGGGGTTTTACAGAAGTGTGTTATAGTAAATACAAACCATACATCTATTAAAACTTAAATTAATTAGTTTCCTGTGAGTCCTGTGCAGGGCAGTGGCTAAATCATGTGACTGTTTCTTCCAATGTAGTTTCCAATATTACGTCATCCTATTCTCAGTCATACCTGTAGCAAACGTGTTTGCTTGTTATTTCCTGCTCAGTCCTGCTGGCCAACGTGAGCGCGCTCTCTGCCATCCGATACCTGAGGAGACACGCGAGGGGGGAGGAGCCAGAGCGAGGGGGGAGGACACACGCGAGGGGGGAGGAGCCAGAGCGTCAGAACCCACCGCTGTGATCCATGATCAGCTCCCCTGACGTCACGCTGACGTTTTTTTTTCCTCCATGGAAAACTTGAGTGACTATCACTTTGTTGGAAAATGAAAGAAAAACCAAGTATTGTTTAATGGGAAACCAGAAAGTGACTTTGTATTATTCGATGGAAATGGAAAGAAATGCCAAGTATAATTTCAAGGAAAACTAATAGTTGAAAGCTATGTTAAGGTCTAACCTACATTAATTATATATTTGCCTCAAAACGTATATTTATATATTTCTGGTTTTAGAGATACGGAGGCAGATTTTGATATGCAGTGTTCAAAATGTTTGCACTATTTTCAGATACATATCGTGAATGTTCTTATACGTTGTTTTCTTTCTGGGGAAGCGTAAAAGTTTCCCTCTTGAACTGACTCAAATTTACATATGAAGTACTTATCTCAAACTGACCCAAAGATGTATAAAAATGTGTTCAAACAGACTGTAAATCTGTGTATAAACTGTGGCTCTACAGGTAGAAGATGAGAGGTTGAGAAACCCCACTGACAGGTATTGTGTAACACCAGGGAAACACACTATTTAGTTGTTTTTCTGATTTACAGACAAATGTTCAAAAATATTAATAAAAAAATTAAAAAGGTTAATAAAATGCTACTTAAAACACCGATGTATAAAAACTATTGTCAACACCAAAGTTTCAAATCCGATATCATCAGCAGAGACGGTTTGTTTCAGTTTAAATCATATTAAGATCTTAAATATGATTTAAACTGAAACAAACCGTCTCTTAAATTAAAGATGTTTCCATCTGACGTGTTCGATTGCGCTGCAGTTACACACTTCAGACACCAGAGAGCGCCAGAGGATAACAACGTTATGAATCGCGCCAAATAAACACCTATCCATCTAGCAGACGGCTTTTTGACGTTCAAATAGAAAGTACAAAACATTAAATTAGTTTGTTTAGCTTCACTAGGAAGGTGGCCAATCTCTAAATTAATACCCTTGATTATAGATACTAATTATCTGTAAGTTTTAGTAGGCTATTGGTAATTTTTGCATGGGCGGTACAACTGTTGTTGATACTACTACCCATGTAAAACTTTAACAACAAAACATAAATGCCATTTATTTTATTTTTTATTATTTCCAAATATAAATAAACACCCCACACAACATTAGTGGAAATAGCCATTCACAATATCTTAGAAAAAAAAAAACTATATTATTGCACAAAAAAGAAGTCCATTCAAGCCACCAAACTTTGCAGTGTAATCTTTGGTTAAAATAAATAACTAGTTAAACTTGCTTGATG
Organism: Protosalanx chinensis; assembly: GCA_030340685.1. NCBI lineage: Eukaryota > Metazoa > Chordata > Actinopteri > Osmeriformes > Salangidae > Protosalanx > Protosalanx chinensis. The sequence goes on along the minus strand of CM059320.1, from coordinate 16,911,277 downwards.
GAATGCTTACACAGAAAAGCTGTGATACCATATTATATTAATTAAATAACTAAAATAACAAAAAGTGTAAACAGAATGGCTTTATAAAGGAAATAGTCCATAAATAATACAAACTTTTGCTTTACAATATTGAGCTACAAGCCGTAAACCAATTAAGATCTTAAAACGAAAAAGTATAGAAATGTTTCTTTCTTTCAAGTTTTCATATATATAAACGCTCTTTCCTCTTCAATGCTACATCTTAAAGATCAGTGGTCGTACCCTAACCAGTGTGTTTCCATCCGGTTTAACGTCGTAGCATTTCTGGGGGATCCGCCTCATATCTACACACATACACACCGTAAACACGGAGTTACCACGGTAACGCTACGCCATTCGCAACAGCGTTCTTTCCGCACGACACGCTGAGATCAAACAGCTGAAGCGATTCCAGCGAGGTCACAGTCCCTCGCTGCAGCAGGAAGCAGCAGGAAGCAGCAGAGGTGGAGTTGGACAGTTGGTTCTGCGAGAGGCAGCGATACCGATCTGTTGTTTATACGAGTCCAGGCCAGAGTGACGGAGCCATTGTTCGGGTTTTTACGACCATCTCTGATGCGTTGCCACGCCGCTCAGGCCTCTGGCCCCAAAATCTAATCCCGTCCGGTGTGTCGGAATTCCAGACACGGGCTGAATCATCCCGGTATCACGGTCGTACTCCCAAATGTTATCGTAGTCCATTTCCTGGTCATCTGGTTCTCTGGGTTCAAGGTAGGAGAGATGATCTGCACAGAGGAATTTCACAGGCTTTTAGTTTCAAACAAAGTCATGCGGAAAAATCTCCGCCACCCGGCCTCGGGAGAGAAACTATTTTGGACGGGATCCAAACTTTCGTGTATATTTAGCAAGAATGAAATGGGCTTGTCCCAACGTACAGTTTCACAGTCAAACCAGTACTGGAAACTGTCTGTCAACGCTCCATCAACACAAACGCACCATATGAATTCCTTTCAACAAAGTTTGTACGACGCAACACGCAATAATCTGATCAAATTATGTGAGGCATCTGATTATATTGCAGGTATTTGTGCACGCCCCCATGTGCCCCCATGTGGAAAGAATCAACCTTGTTGAACCTTGTAAGATCTTTACACAAGGTAAAGGAACCCCTTTCTGAATAAAAGAGAGGGGGGGGTGCAGAAGGAGAGAGATTGACAGATCAAGAGAGTGAGAGACACCAAGAGAGAGAGAGACACCAAGAGAGAGAGAGACACCGAGAGAGAGAGAGAGACACCAAGAGAGAGAGAGACACCAAGAGAGAGAGAGAGACACCAAGAGAGAGAGAGAGACACCGAGAGAGAGAGACACCAAGAGAGAGAGAGACACCAAGAGAGAGAGAGACACCAAGAGAGAGAGAGACACCAAGAGAGAGAGAGACACCGAGAGAGAGAGAGACACCGAGAGAGAGAGAGACACCGAGAGAGAGACACCGAGAGAGAGAGACACCGAGAGAGAGAGAGAGAGAGAGACACCGAGAGAGAGAGACACCAAGAGAGAGAGACACCAAGAGAGAGAGAGACACCAAGAGAGAGAGAGACACCAAGAGAGAGAGAGACACCGAGAGAGAGAGACACCAAGAGAGAGAGAGACACCAAGAGAGAGAGACCGCATCTCTGATCCCAGTTGTGAGGTGTCAATCACAGCCCTGGTGGGAATGGGAATCCAACAGTGTTATCTTACATTGGGTTTTCCCCCTCCACCCTCCCTCAAAGACACCTGCACACATGGCCTTCAGCCCCCTCCTGCCCTCTCAGCCCCCCCGGCCCCCTCAGCCCCCCCGGCCCCCTCCTGCCCCCTCCTGTCCCCTCAGCCCCCCCGGCCCCCTCCTGCCCCCTCAGCCCCCCCGGCCCCCTCCTGCCCCCTCAGCCCCATGTCATCCGAGCATCTGCAGACTTCCTGCTCAAGTTCACACCAGTAAAGAAAAAAGGAGAACTTCCTCCAGATGTTGCCACACCCCCTGCCTGCCTGTTTACAGAGTCAGAGTCAGGAGCCAGATTCAGCTGCATGCTTAGGTGTGCTATGGGACCTGGAATACAGATCTATAAAACACACTGTCATCCACACACACATGCTAACACACACACACATGCTAACACACATGCTAACACACACATACTGTCATCCACACACATGCTAACACACACGCTAACACACACACACTGTCATCCACACACATGCTAACACACACGCTAACACACACACACTGTCATCCACACACACACGCTAACACACACACACTGTCATCCACACACACATGCTAACACACACACTGTCATCCACACACACATGCTCTCACACACACTGTCATCCACACACACACACACGCTAACACACACACACTGTCATCCACACACACATGCTAACACACACACTGTCATCCACACACACATGCTCTCACACACACTGTCATCCACACACACACATGCTAACACACACACACTCTCTCTCACCTGGTGAGTAAGCATACTGCTGGTGGTTGGAAGAGGAGCATGATGGGAACAGCCTCTGTAGAAGAGAGATCACAGTTGGATCACATGGTTCAGAATAACAAGCAGCAGCAGCACATCAGTCCTCTCATGTGTCTTCAATATCTGTTCCACCCACAGTCCAAACACAGGGAAGGTTCCTCCCCCCTCACAGTCCAAACACAGGGAAGGTTCCTCCCCCCTCACAGTCCAAACACAGGGAAGGTTCCTCCCCCCTCACAGTCCAAACACAGGGAAGGTTCCTCCCCCCTCACAGTCCAAACACAGGGAAGGTTCCTCCCCCCTCACAGTCCAAACACAGGGAAGGTTCCTCCCCCCTCACAGTCCAAACACAGGGAAGGTTCCTCCCCCCCCACAGTCCAAACACAGGGAAGGTTCCTCCCCCCTCACAGTCCAAACACAGGGAAGGTTCCTCCCCCCTCACAGTCCAAACACAGGGAAGGTTCCTCCCCCCCCACAGTCCAAACACAGGGAAGGTTCCTCCCCCCTCACAGTCCAAACACAGGGAAGGTTCCTCCCCCCTCACAGTCCAAACACAGGGAAGGTTCCTCCCCCCTCACAGTCCAAACACAGGGAAGGTTCCTCCCCCCTCACAGTCCAAACACAGGGAAGGTTCCTCCCCCCTCACAGTCCAAACACAGGGAAGGTTCCTCCCTCACACACTGAGCTACACAGACAGGAACTCATCTTACACTGATCGAATTAGGAAAACCCTTGATTTGATGTTAACATAACATAATTAATTATATATATTTATATTATTAACTATATATTATTATATATTATTAACATAATATAAACATATTCCAGAAATCTGATCATCAAAGCGTAAATGTAAGTTAATTCATGTAAATCAACGCTGTGATTTGATATCCACCCTGTGTACACTGGGAATGACGTCTTGAACATGATGTCATAATTCAGTGTGGATCCTCATTGGTCCAGAGGGGTTCCAGTGATGTCATGATGTCATTTCTGCAGTGTTGAGTGTTCTGTAGGATCTCACCTGTTCTGGAGCACCTGTGTTCGGGGCCTGCAGTAGCTTCAGTCTAGAGACCGCCTCCGCCCTCTGGTTCACCTGGCTGTACAGGGCCTCCAGACCCTGGCCTGACCTCTGACCCTGGCCCTGCCCCAGTCTCTGGCCCTGCCCCAGTCTCTGGCCCTGGTCTGGAGGCAGGGCCAGGCTCCCACGACTGCGTCGGCCCAAGGGAGGGGTGCGAAGCTGGAAGGTGGAGGGCTGCAGCTGGGGGGTCTGATGGGGCTGAAGGTGGGAGTTCAGCCAGCTCTGCTGCTGGAGGAGGAACACACACAACATCAAACACAACATCACACATCAGACACACAACAGACACACAACACCACACAACACCACACACAACAGACACACAACACCACACACAACAGACACACAACAGACACACAACACCACACACAACATCACACAACACCACACACAACATCACACAACACCACACACAACAGACACACAACACCACACACAACACCACACAACAGACACACAACACCACACACAACACCACACAACAGACACACAACACCACACACAACACCACACAACACCACACACAACATCACACAACACCACACACAACAGACACACAACACCACACACAACATCACACACAACAGACACACAACAGACACACAGCAGACACACAACATCACACAACAGACACACAACACCACACACAACACCACACAACAGACACACAACAGACACACAACACCACACACAACATGACACAACAGACACACAACATCACACAACAGACACACAGCAGACACACAACATCACACAACAGACACACAACACCACACACAACATGACACAACAGACACACAACATTATGATGTTAAGCAGTTGTTCTCCTAGCTTGAGCATGTGGTTGTGTTTCCATGGTGACAGGACAGGCTGCTCTGTCAAAGTGTTTAATTAACCAGCACTGCTCTTCAATTAACCATGCCTGCTCAGAAGTCACTGTGCTGGCCACTGGACAACAGCTTCTATGGAGAGGTGTGGAAGTGCATGTGTGTGGAAGTGTGTGTGTAGTGTGTAGTGTGTAGTGTGTGTGGTAGTGTGTAGTGTGTGTATACAGACAGTAAGAGTGTGTGTATGTATATACTGTACATACTGTATGTGTACGTACAGACTGTGTGTGCAGTTCACACCCTAGTCCAGCCTGGTCTTGGGACTGTAAGCTGAGCCTCATGGATCCAGGATCAGTGACCCACTTACCGCTGGTCTGGGGCTCTGTTCCTCCAGGGCGTAGATGTCAGGGGTGCAGGGCTCATCGTACAGGGGCGAGAGGGGCTGGTGGGGGGCACACATGCCGGAGTGACGCTGGGGGGTGGATCCAGAGAACCTCAGGGAGGACTGGGTCGTGTTCCAGCTGTTGGACTGATCACACAGGATTCACACCAAACCAGAGGGGTTACACAGGGGCTACTGCAGGGGCTGAATGTGGTTAGATGTGCTTCTCAATGTCTCATCCTCCAATAAACCTGCATTTCTGCTTCTTTCCTTTCTTCTTTCTATCTCCCTTTATCTCTCTAATCTGTCTTTTTTTCTCCTTTTTTAATTCTGTCTGTCTCTAGTCTCTCTCTCTTCATTCTCTCTCTGTCTCTCTCTCTCTCACGCTCCACAGCTAGCAGAAGCTAATCACATAAGCCACACTTAGCGCTGGGATTTGGCATCGGGTTTCCGCGCGGAGGGATTGAGCTAATCTCAGAGATGATCTACGGCAGGGTTGGCGTGACAACTGGCCGTGTGTGTGTGTGCGCGTGTGTGTGTGTGTGTGAAGTACAGGGAACACACGTTTGATGGCCCGATTGACGGACGTCCCTTCAGAGAGTCAAAGGGCTGCTCCCCAGTGCTCAGGCTAATTCTGTTGGCGAGTCCTAATGGTTAGCTGTAGGAAAGTTGTTCCATGTTTAGTACTAATGGGAGTATATTGTATCTCTTAGAAGATCTTTCATCTTCAATTAAGTGCGAGCGCCACACTAGCCGTGTCTATATTTACACCGACATCCACCCCTGTTACATCCCTGGAGGGAGCTGTGGGTTTATTTTAATGTTGCCGACATGACTCCCATGATGGCTTCTGGGAGTTGTAGTCAATTATCAGGTTAGTTGGCAGCGTGGCCTACCTTCACCAGGGGGGCCTTCTCCACCCGGGGGGGGTTGGCACGGTGTTGGCTGTGCAGGAAGGGTGTGTTGTAGACGGGGGACAGCACGGGGGCCTCTGAGGGGGGGAGCTGGGGTCCTCGCTGGGCAGAAGAGTAGCGTAGCGACAGAGGTCGAAGGTCGCGTTCGAGCCTGGCGTGGGACGACACGCTGTTGCTACGGCTACCCAGCTGAGACGTCTCAGTGGAGGAGGGGCGGCTGGAGCTGTACTGTAAACACACACACACAGGGGTTAGAGGTTAAAGGTCAAAGGCTGTACTGTAAACACACACACACACACAGAGGTCAAAGATTAAAGGCTGTACACACTCAGGGGTCAGAGTTTAGAGGTTGAACTGCTAGGGTGTGTGGGTAGTCTGGGTATAGGTCAGAGGTCAAACTGCACAGGTCCACTAGGGTGTGTGTGTTTTCATGAGTAGGACTGGGTATTACGAGCTAAGGAGGTTGGATTGGGGTGAACCTGTTAGGAAGATCGCTAAAAACTGGACACCTTAAGTGAATTTAGCGTCTGAATCATGGTTCGTTTTGAACCGTGCTCAATGTCAAGGCTGTCAGACAGGCAGGCAGACGCTGGCAGCACGTTGATTAAGGTCACTGATCCTGGGACTCATCAAGTAAGGTCATGTCTCAGCACCTTCTCCTCTAGCTACATGACATCATTCATCAGACGCTCGTATCCAGAGCGACTTGCAGCAAGTACAGGGACATTCCCCCCTGAGGCAAGTAGGGTGAAGTGCCTTACCCCAAGGACACAACGTCATATAGCACGGCCGGGATTCAAACCTGCAGCCGTCTGATTACTAGCCCGAGTCTCTAACCGCTCAGCCACCTGACTCCCTATGAACTAGTTCTGGGGTCATCTGGGGTCATCTCTCCCTCATAGTCTGGTCCATATAACGTTTTTTACAGAACGGCCAGGCTATCTGGGGACTTGGCTGACTATGCAGTAAAGTGTCCCTCATTACTTTCAAGTTGAAAAGTTATCTTTATCGCTGAAATGTTCTTTTTGAAAGAGAAAAGAAATAGCTAACTTTAAGGTCGATGTTGACCCTCATTCGTCCAGGAGTATTCCGTAGTTCCAAAGGTCTAGGTGTCATCCGGACACTTTTCAGAATGAAGACGTTTGAACCCCATCCGGGTGTCATTCTCAATCAGATTCTGTGAAACTCTGAAAGCTTTTCCACTTTAGCTAACTTTGAAGTTGTTTTGCTCTCTCTCAGTGGAGCTACATGCTGAGTGTGTGTTGGACTACATGGACAGGTGTGTTTAAGGTCTCCCTTGATTATTAACATCTGGAACAGGAACAGAGTCCAGCTTCAGTGCTGCTAGGCCAAAACAAACACACACTAACTACAAACAAAAACTACATTATCAATGCTACCTGATACAGGTTGCATAACCAAAGCTACATTATCAGAGCTACATTAGCAGAGCGACATTATCAGAGCTACATTATCAGAGCTACATTATCAGAGCTACATTAGCAGAGCTACATTAGCAGAGCTACATTATCAGAGCTACATTATCAGAGCTACATTATCAGAGCTACATTAGCAGAGCTACATTATCAGAGCTACATTATCAGATCTACATTATCAGAGCTACATTATCAGAGCTACATTATCAGAGCTACATTAGCAGAGCTACATTATCAAAGCTACATTAGCAGAGCTACATTATCAGAGCTACATTATCAGAGCTACATTAGCAGATCTACATTATCAGAGCTACATTAGCAGAGCTACATTATCAAAGCTACATTAGCAGAGCTACATTATCAAAGCTACATTAGCTCTGCTACATTAGCCGCTAGCAGCAGACTCACTCGTAGCGGCTCGGTGTATCCGGGGGAGAGGGGGTCAACTTCCTGTCTGGGATGCTGAAGGTGATTGGAGCCGCGTGCGCTCTGTGATTGGCTGAGACTCAGAGAGTCGCCCCGCCTCCTCTGACTGCTCCTCTGACTGTTCTCGCTCCACCTGTCAAACTCCGGAACCTTAGAGAGGAGAACAGAGAACAGTTAGTTCAGGTTCTGTGGTCTTCTGGTCTATCCTGCCTCTGGCATCGACGACAGCGGCCAATTGCAACTCGAATCAGACATGGACATGATGACGCCAAACTGGCGCTCAATCATTACATATCATGTCAATGGAACTGCATAACATGACTAGTAATGATTTAATACAACTTATATTTGTGTTTAAGACTGTGAACCTGTAGCTGGGGAAACAGACAGACCAGGTGGTTACACAGTAACCAGAACAATAAACGTCTGATTTATCAGTCCACCTCCCCAGCCCTATTCAATAGATATGGACTTTCCTGTCACAGTGAACCAACACTTTCTTCATGTTATCTAACTTGTTCAGGGTAGGGTTTCCTGTGTGTGTGTGTGTGTGTGTGTGTGTGTCACCTCTCGGTGTGTGGGTGTGTAGATGATGTCGTAGACGGGGGGTGGGGGGCTGAGCACAGGGACATCAGCTGCTTTGAAGTGCTGGATCCAGTCCCAGAACTCAGTCTGGGAGCGACAGGACACCACGATGGGGTTGATGAGCTTCCCTACGGGGACACAGGAGGGACAGGTGGGGTCAGTCGATACCAGAGTGGGCCACGGTTCGACATCTATTCACTGGCGTTAAATCGTGTCCCTCTTACCCTGTACTTGTACCTGTATAATGACATTAAAGTTGAATCTAATCTAATCTAAAGACAACTACATTCCTTTTTATGTGAAACTTTCTTAAAGTGTGTCTGCTTGAGAAACGGAAGCTGTAAAATTGTGGTCAATAACATGGAATGGTGATTCACTGAAGTTATTTTGTGAATGGTAGTTATGGCAACATGAAAATATAGCTGTAAAACATTTCAAGAAATTGTGGTGTGGGTGATCATGTGATCATGTAATTACCCTCAATCATGAAGGTGTTTGGCTTCACATCTTGACAAGGAGTGGTCACTGTGATCATGTTGAGTGGAAGTTTACCCTGAAATGACACAGACACACACACACACACACACACACACACACAGACACAGACACACTGTTATGACGCAAACGAGACGTGAATGAACAGCTGATTGCTGAGGGGCTCATGTCTTCCAGCTGGTGTGACTCAGGTAAAGAGGTCAGACTGGTGTTCATACCTGCCAACACACTGCTGTTCTCACAACAGAAACACACTACGACACTACACTACACTACACACAGGAGGGGGACATCCACTACACAGATTTAACCCCCCCTCAGAATCTTAAAACCTCAAAAGTCATTTAATCTTCAGGAAATATGACACGGGTCGTACACTGGCCAAGTTAGTCTGCTAACTCCCCCCCCCCCCCCCCCCCCCCACCAGAACTCTTTAAGTGATCATCTCTTCTTTAAATGCTGAACTTGACTGATATGAGGTTGCGTTTGTATTGTTGTTTGTATTGTGTTCAGTGTTGTGTGTCTCACCTTGTAGAAGAGTCCATCGCTCTCCTCAGACAGGATGATGAGAGTAGCAGGATACATGACCAGCAGCCTGGCCCCCTGATCCTGAGGACAGAACACATGTTTTCACTCAGGGGGGGTTGAACCTGTAGGTGTGTTACAGTGTGTGTTACATGTGTGTTACATGTGTGTTACAGTGTGTGTTACAGTGTGTGTTACAGTGTGTGTTACATGTGTGTTACAGTGTGTGTTACAGTGTGTGTTACATGTGTGTTACAGTGTGTGTTACAGCTTCCCCAGCAGAGTAGAGGTGTGTGTTACAGTGTGTGTTCCAGTGTGTGTTACAGTGTGTGTTACAGTGTGTGTTCCAGTGTGTGTTACAGTGTGTGTTCCAGTGTGTGTTACAGTGTGTGTTCCAGTGTGTGTTACAGTGTGTGTTCCAGTGTGTGTTACAGTGTGTGTTCCAGTGTGTGTTACAGTGTGTGTTACAGTGTGTGTTACATGTGTGTTACAGTGCTCTGCTCTGTGCAGGAGGGTGTGTCAGACAGGACAGCTGACATTCCAGCTGGGAGGTGAGTCAAGTCACTGCGTGAGCTGAGACGCTGCCTCTCACACCCCTTTCATGACCCCTCTCTCTCCCACGCAAAGACAGGCACACCGTTCCCCCCCGCTGCCCCCCCCCCCCCCCCGGGTTCAGCAGCAGCGATCGTAGTTCTTGGTGTGAGCAACGTGTTTTTATTGGGGTACTATATAACGGTCTAGCCAGTCACCTTGTTTTATACTAACGTCTGGTTTCGACTAAGCCTAGCGTCTCATCGTCCAATCACATCTGTCTGATCTTTGTTTTCTCACAGGTGACTGAGAGCGTGTTGAGGTAGTGGAGTCAGGTGATGGCTTTAAAGGTTTCCATGGCACCAGGCTAAATCCTTGCATGGTGGTGATGTCATCTGTACATTGCACAACCTGAGTTGTCCAGTGTGAGTCAGACTAAGGTGTTGTGTGCAGGTCTGGTTTTTTAGTAAATGTGTGTTCTAAAATCCCCTTCTAGTGTGTGCTGTAACCATCCTCCATAAACATCCATTAACCGTTGGAACAGACAGACTCCTAACCAGGAGTGTCCAACCCTGGTCCTCGAGGGCCCTGAAGCTTCTAGATGTTTCCCTGCTCCAGCACACCTGATTCTAATGAAGGGTCATTATGAGGCTTCCACAGAGCTTTGGACACCCCTGCTCTCAGTCTTCATGACTACATGCACTTCTCCTGTGAGCCACTGGGGGGGCTGCGTAACAAGCGCCTCACTTCCTGTGCGGTGCTGGAGCCTCACCTGGCAGGGCAGGTGCTGCAGGAGAACCTTGGTGACGTAGGTGATGTTCCCCAAGCTCTCTCTCTGGGAACCCTCCCACTCGTAGATGGGTTCCCTGCTGATGGAGTTCCTCAGCTCCTCTCGGTTCTCCTGGCTCACCTCCGGGTTCTGAGGGGGGAACATGAGTGGTGAAGTTGGTCACTGGGGAGGTTAGACCGGTTCTTACCTGTGATTTGAGGTGTGTGTAGTGGAAGGTATCTAGAGTCTCTTCATGGACACATTAAGGCTGAAGGCCTTGTTAATATTTGGGAGCACGATGCTCTTTGGATGACCTGTTTGCATGTATGTCTAGATTCTACAACATTCCCAACCTTTTCCCACTGTGCAGCGCATGTTAACCCTAAACTATCACTCTCATACTAACCCTACACTCAGCCCACAGGTAGGGAATCGCTGGTCTTGAATACAATTATTCAAAATAGCGTTACTAATAATACATTTTATTTGGAAGGCGCCTTTCTCGACACTCAAGGACACCGTAACAACATCTTATAGCTGTCCACTAAAGTCGTCTCTTTAGAACCATCAGCAAACAACAAGTTGAATCAGCGTTGCTGCATTGTGACATCATCTTCCATGTGAGCCGGTCTGATCTGGTTTCAGCAGTCATGTGATCCCAGTTCCCACCTGGCTGCTCGGCCTCACAGCTTCAGATGTGGAGGTTGAACCTGGCTGTGGTTGTGGTTGTGGTTGTGTCCACATGGGCCACACTACTCACTGGTATCCACCCTTCTGGGAAAGGGCCGATGACCTACATGAGTCATCGCCTCACTTCCTGTCGTCAGGTTCCAAACTTGAAGGTTCTAGAACTGGCCCACGGGAAACTCCGCCCCTCTAATCCAGGTGATTAGAGCTTAATGCCACGCCCGATGAATTACTTCAGAAGGATTTTTGTTGTTTTTGTGGGACATAAGTCACATGACTTGACCTAGATTTTTTTTATAGAGAGATAGAGAGAGGAGAATCCATGCAATAAATGGCCCAGACCGGATTCGAACCCAGCCTCCATACCTTGACCCTGGTGTAGGTTTCAGCTGCGATGGCAGTTCCTCCGTTAGCCTCAATCTGTGCTCGGAGCAGCTCGAACCACATGTCCATCTCTTCCTGGTTGGCACAGTAGACGATGATGGGGTTCAAACTGACACCTGGGGAGAGGTTAGAGGTCACAGGTCAGAGGAAGGGGTCACCAGGACTTCCTACTCCAACGTTTTGCTCACACATAATAAATTCACGCTCTTTTTTCCCCAAACTTTATTTTCCTCTTTGTCGTTAGTGTTAAACAATCCATTAGTAAACGACACACCATTCCACAAGAATGACACACATGTGATTTCTGACATGTTAACGACACGTTATGTCACTGCCACACATTCCACACAGGTCCTCCAGATGTTTGGTCACATGTGACACACCCTCGTCCAATCACACCCCCTCTACAGTCCAGTACAGAACGCTGGCCCCCGCGTGGGCCCCTGAACCCCTCCACAGCCCAGTACAGACCCGGGCCGTGAGCCAGGCCCCTGAACCCCTCCACAGCCCAGTACAGACCCGGGCCGTGAGCCAGGCCCCTGAACCCCTCCACAGCCCAGTACAGACCCGGGCAGTGAGCCAGGCCCCTGAACCCCTCCACAGCCCAGTACAGACCCGGGCCGTGAGCCAGGCCCCTGAACCCCTCCACAGCCCAGTACAGACCCGGGCCGTGAGCCAGGCCCCTGAACCCCTCCACAGCCCAGTACAGACCCGGGCAGTGAGCCAGGCCCCTGAACCCCTCCACAGCCCAGTACAGACCCGGGCCGTGAGCCAGGCCCCTGAACCCCTCCACAGCCCAGTACAGACCCGGGCCGTGAGCCAGGCCCCTGAACCCCTCCACAGCCCAGTACAGACCCGGGCCGTGAGCCAGGCCCCTGAACCCCTCCACAGCCCAGTACAGACCCGGGCAGTGAGCCAGGCCCCTGAACCCCTCCACAGCCCAGTACAGACCCGGGCAGTGAGCCAGGCCCCTGAACCCCTCCACAGCCCAGTACAGACCCGGGCAGTGAGCCAGGCCCCTGAACCCCTCCATAGCCCAGTACAGACCCGGGCAGTGAGCCAGGCCCCTGAACCCCTCCACAGCCCAGTACAGACCCGGGCAGTGAGCCAGGCCCCTGAACCCCTCCATAGCCCAGTACAGACCCGGGCAGTGAGCCAGGCCCCTGAACCCCTCCACAGCCCAGTACAGACCCGGGCAGTGAGCCAGGCCCCTGAACCCCTCCACAGCCCAGTACAGACCCGGGCAGTGAGCCAGGCCCCTGAACCCCTCCACAGCCCAGTACAGACCCGGGCAGTGAGCCAGGCCCCTGAACCCCTCCACAGCCCAGTACAGACCCGGGCAGTGAGCCAGGCCCCTGAACCCCTCCACAGCCCAGTACAGACCCGGGCCGTGAGCCAGGCCCCTGAACCCCTCCACAGCCCAGTACAGACCCGGGCAGTGAGCCAGGCCCTGGCCTAACCCCACCCTGCTCTCCTGAACACCAGCCACTCCCCCTGACCTCCTCCTCCTCCAGCAGGAATGTTCAGGACCAGAGGAGGCTGAATAGAGCTGGAATCTCCCTTTATCTCTCTCACACATACCAGAGATAAACAGAGGAGATATCTCTGTCCAGTCCTCTCTGCTCTGTCACTGGCTGAACGCAGAACGAGCTGCCTGCTCTCTGCCACACCGCCTCAGGGTTTACACAGGGAGTCAGGTGGCTGAGCGGGTAGGGAGTCGGGCTAGTAATGATAGAAAGGTTCCTGGTTCGAACCTTTCGGGGTGCCAACATGCCATTGTGTTCTTGTGAAAAGACTATAAGTTCAAATAAGAACTCTTTTCATTCTAGAACCTTCACCTGAGGGTTCCGGGGGGGGTGTTTTGTTAGAGCAGCTGACTCATGTAACGGCCAGCAGCAGCAGGAGTGTTTCGCTGAGTGTTTCTCAGAGATATCGTTATGAAGGATCTGTGTTTTGACTCACAGCTGGAGCAGGCTGTGCTTCCTGTCAGTGTGTGCTCTCCTACCACAGGGAGAAGCTTCGGAACGGAATACATTATTAAATAATGTTTGTCCAGCGGCGAATATCAGTCAAGTGTTCTGTGTTTGTGTATCCTGAATAGCGAATAAAAGAGATTCTGATCTGATTCTGAAGTGTACTTTGGCAGTTTCTAATAAAGTCAACATTTTGACAGTAAAAAGCACTCTGATTTCATACATATGGAGCAGATAAGTTATAAAGATACTGGAACTTACAGACTCACTGTAACTGGAAATGTTAAAACATTTTAAACACATTTGATCAAAATGTGTCTGAATGCAACTTGATGTAACATCACATTTCTGTAGAGAGTCTGTATCTCTACCTAAGAACAACTAACCTGGGGGTTTAATCTCCAAACACTCTGCAATCACTCAAATAAATATCACAAGTTCATTATGAGTTAAGAGATTAAGTCTTAAATGTAAAAATAATCAAGCTTTGGATGAATTCTTAAGACTGACGGGAATCAAATCCTGATCTGCATCTTGACATTTAAAGTTCATCATTTATAATTTGAGCAGATTCTTCCACGCCAAAGAGACTGAACCCAGAGTGAATAACAGAGAGACACAGCAGTAAAACAGGCCCAGTCACACCACAGCACTGCTGGAAGCAGAGCAGCCAGAAGGAATGCCTTGTGCATTATTAGTAGTGACAGCTCTTAAAGAAGGATCCAGCCATCGCCACTCGACAGCTGGGCTCTTCAGGAACACCTGTTACCCAACAAGAGAAGGAGCCTTCATGCCTGACCTCCCTCCCTCCCCCTCCCCTCCCACCCCCTCCCACCCCCTCCCACCCTTCACCCCCGCGACCCAGGGGCTGAGAGGGGGCGACTCTTGTCAGTCCTCTGGGAGGGATGAGTGGAGGTGAAGAGGGTCGAGGTGCTTTTGAACCAGAGGAATGTGTCAACATTGGAAGCGGTTGGGAGGAGCGTGGGAGGGGGGGGGTTTGGGGAAGGGAAAGGGTCCGAGAGGGGGGGGGGGAGGAGGAGGAAGGAGGGAGGGAGGTGAGTGAAAGTGGCTGACGACAGCTTAGGGATTCTGGGGAAGGGGGAGGGGAGGGAGGGAGGAGAGATAGCAACTATCTTTGAACCGAAGAACCAGGGTTCTAGTTGAAATGAGGAACTTGAACCTGAGAGGTTTCTGGTTCACATGATGTTAAAGAAAGAAAATCCCGTGAGATCTTGTTCTGATTTGACGTTGATTTATCAGCTGATATCATCATCGCACATCGAAACAGAACGCCAGCCAGCTGGCTCCCTGCCCAGAACCCTGCAGCGCTTCACTCTTCCAGAACCTTCTCTTTCAACAGACGCTTTGCTCCAAAAAGAGAAACACGCAGAGGAGCGGATTCGAACCTGCGATCTCCAAGTGAAATGCTCTAACCCGCTGAGCTAATCTGGGGGAGTTTGAACTCACCGTTGACCTGGAAGGAGAAGTCTTGTGGTGGCTGGTTGTGTTTGCAGATACTGAGCTCCTTCAGAGGAAGGGTTCCCTGTGGACAAACACAAACAGGTCAACATTTATGTGTCGGGGGGGGGGGGGGGGGGAAGATTCCTTCTCTGGCTTTCAAAATCTAAATCTTGTTAACCTGCAGACGGTGAACGGTCCTCTGCGGATGTCTCACAGCACCGTTCACATCTCACCAAGGTTTAGTCATATTCAGACAAGTTCACAGGAGTTAAGCCGAGGTCACTGAAGTCAGTCACTATGACTAACTCTGACATTTGTCGTCATCTATCCAGTGACTCATTCATATTGGAGATTTTACCGCTCGTCTGTCTGTTCTGACAAGGAGACTGGTTCAGCTACAGACGCTGTTAAAGCAGTGATTAATGTCAGACTTAGACAGACTTAGTTTATGGATAAAGATTCACACAGGTTGTTGAACAACACGGAGCTGGTCGTCAGGCAGGAGATCCGCCACAGGAACTGGGAGGGAGAAGATCTCACCTGGTACGTCAGGCCAGTAGTGTTGTTGGAGACAAAGTGAAGGTGTGTCTGAAAGAGATCCAGGTAGCAGTCATGGACATCCTGCATGTAGAAGGAGAGAGGGAGAGGGGGAGGGGGAGGGGGAGGGAGGGAGGGAGGGAGGGGGAGGGAGGGAGGGGGAGGGAGGGAGGGAGGGAGGGAGGGAGAGAGAGAGGGAGGGAGGGAGAGGGGGGAAAGGGAGGAGAGAAAGAGAGAGAGGGAGGGAGGGAGAGGGGGGGGAGAGGGAGAGGGAGGAGAGAGAGAGGGGAGGGAGAGGGGGCGGAGAGGGAGAGGGAGGAGAGAGAGAGGAACAGAAGGAGGGAAAGGCAGAGTAAAGGATGGGCAGAGAAAGGGAGGGAGAGAGACGAGGAAAGGGGGATGGAGAGAGAGAAACGAGGTCATTGAACAAACCATCAAAACCAATCTGAGGGCTTCATGGTCTCTGAGAAAGTTAGAACACCCTAATCTTAACTTAATCCCATCTAGTTAGAACACCCTAATCTTAACTTAATCCCATCTAGTTAGAACACCCTAATCTTAACTTAATCCCATCTATATTACATTCCTCTGATAAAACCAACTGCTTTATGACTCGCTGACATTTTTTCACCGAAACCTTTACTTTGCTTTCTCAAATCTCAAAAGCGGTGGCGTCTTGATTTTTCCAATCAGTCTCGAAAGACTTGAAAGATATTAATTGATTAATTAACTTGTTTTGTTTGTGCATTTTGCTGCTCCCTGACAAGGAGACCAGAACTCTAAAAAAGGAATCTCATGGTTAAATAAAGTTTCAACAACAACCCCAAAAAATATATATCTATAAAAAAAAGTTCTACCATCTGCCTGTTCAATATCAAAACCATTCAGAATCCTGTGCATCAACACCTGTGCAGGTAAACTATCCTGAACTGAAAACCATATCAACCAGCAGATACCCGAGTCATCATCTAGATACTGTTCTGTTTGAACTGTGGGAGAGATTCTGCTCTTTCTCAAGAAGTCGCTAGATATGATCAATAGTCACTTCCTTGGTTTGACTCCAAACTACATCCCAGTCATCTGCAGTTGACGGTAAATCACCTTCCACTGGTTACCACTGGACTTCAGTCTCCATACTAAAACACCTCCCTCTGTCACTATGACATCACAGGAGTATTACGCAAGACTGGGAGTCTGTTGTCTCCTGAATGTGAGTCTGTCTTCCTGTTGGTTAGAAACACTCCAGCATGAAACTGTTCCCACGATCAAGAGATCATCTGCTGCTGGGATCAGACAGTTCCTCTCATCCCAAGCACACACTCACACCCACACACACACACACTCACACACACACACACACACTCACACACACACACACACACACACACCCACACTCACACACACGCGCACAAACTCACACACACACCCACACACCCACACACTCACACACACAAACTCTCACACACACACACTCACACACACACACACTCACACGCACACACACACACCCCCAGCGACACACAGCGAGCATGTTTCAACACAAACCTTGGCTTGATGGTTGGTTAATCACGACTTCCCTGGATGGTGTCCCTCCCCAGGTTGACTAACCTGCTGCTCTGCTGGGGCGCTACACCTTAGATACCCCCCCCCCCCCCCCTCCCCATGGACGTGCAGTGACTGTGGCTGTGATGGTATTTCATCAGGTACCATTCATGGGAAGTGTGTTGTGGGAGGTGAACATGGTTGAACATCATGTACTGTACTGTAGTCATGGGTTATTTTTTGGTTCCTTAAATCTTTTTTTACTTCATTTTACCGCAAGGTAACAAAAGAAATACGTGACTGAACAGTTTGTGCTATTTTAACAGACACACAGCCTTGAGCTTTCATGTGTGTGTAGCTGTGTGTGTGTGTGTGTGTGGCTGCAGGTGTGTGTGTGTGTGTGTGTGGGTGTGGGAACGTAGGTGTGGCCTCACCTGATTGACCTTTGCTGTCGGTTTATTTGAACAGCATACTCTGTGTGTGTGTGTGTGTGAGAGTGTGTGTGTGAGAGTGTGTGTGTGTGTGTACGCAGCAGTGAGTATATTGCTTGGTCGTCATTCTAAGTGTCTTCTAGTGTTTTCTTATTCAACCTGACTGGTAAAAAATGAAGCTAAAACAAGCTTGAACAAGTCAACCAATCCCAGCCGTTCACATGAACAAGTCAACCAATCCCAGACGGTCACATGAACAAGCCGACCAATCCCAGCCGGTCAGATGAACAAGCCGACCAATCCCAGCCGGTCAGATGAACAAGCCGACTAATCGTAGAGCTCACCTGGCAGTGCAGGAAGCGGAAGCGGACCCTGGAGCTGTGCACCATCCTGCCATAGTTCTTCACGTTAACGCTGCTCTTCTTCCAGCCGCTGGCCGGGTCGTAAGGGAAGGGAGGGTCCCACTTGATGCTCTCTATGGCCTGGAGGTCTTTAGAGGACATGTCCTGCACACACACACACACTTCTTTAGAGGACATGTCCTGCACACACACACACACACTTCTTTAGAAGACATGTCCTGCACACAACACACACACACTTCTTTAGAAGACATGTCCTGCACACACACACACACACTTCTTTAGAAGACCAGCCTGCACACACACACACACACTTCTTTAGAAGACATGTCCTGCACACACACACACACACTTCTTTAGAAGACATGTCCTGCACACACACACACACACTTCTTTAGAAGACATGTCTGCACAAACACACACACACCACTTCTTTAGAGGACATGTCCTGCACACACACACACACACACTTCTTTAGAAGACATGTCCTGCACACACACACACACACACTTCTTTAGAAGACATGTCCTGCAGACACACCCACACGCATACACACACACAAACTACAAAACATTTTAACTGAGTAACTGCCCCAGAGTAACTGCCCTCCCAGAGTAACTGCCCCAGAGTAACTGCCCCCAGAGTAACTGCCTCCCAAGAGTAACTGCCCCCAGAGTAACTGCCCCCAGAGTAACTGCCCCAGAGTAACTGCCTCCCAGAGTAACTGCCCCCAGAGTAACTGCCCCCAGAGTAACTGCCCCCAGAGTAACTGCCCCCAGAGTAACTGCCTCCCAGAGTAACTGCCCCCAGAGTAACTGCCCCCAGAGTAACTGCCTCCCAGAGTAACTGCCCTGCCCCCACAGTAACTGCCCCCCAGAGTAACTGCCTCCCAGAGTAACTGCCCCCCACAGTAAATACCCCCCAGAGTAACTGCTCACCTTGCGAGGGTGACGGTGCAGAGGATGTTGATGATGCTGTTGGACTTTTCCTGTCCTTCCTGAGGATTCTTCTTCCGGAACAAGCGACTGCTGCTCACCCCAGAGGAGAGAGAGAGAGACAGGGAGAGAGACACAGAGAGAGAGAGAGAGACAGAGAGACAGAGAGAGAGAGACAGAGAGAGAGAGAGACAGAGAGACAGAGAGAGAGAGACAGAGACAGAGAGAGAGACAGAGAGAGACAGGGAGAGAGACAGAGAGAGAGAGAGAGACAGGGAGAGAGACAGAGAGAGAGAGACAGAGAGACAGAGAGAGAGACACACAGAGAGAGAGAGACACAGAGAGAGAGACACAGAGAGAGAGAGACACAGAGACACAGAGAGAGAGACACAGGAGAGAGAGAGACAGAGAGAGAGAGACAGAGACACACACACACATTCATGGTTTACATTAGTCTATCAAAAACCATTTCCTTTAACACACTATCATCAACCAAGTCATTGTGTTTAACGCTCTACACCCCCCCCCCTGCCCCCCCCCCCTGCCCCCCCCCCCGCCCCCCCCCCCCCCTCCGCCCCCTGCGGAAGCGAGCTCAGTTCTAAGCGAGCGTCTGCTGTATTGTTTAACATTTGGGTGTCCAGGGATCAGTGCATTCTGGGATCTCTGAGGTCTGGTTACGTCCGAGGGACTGAAGCGCTGGCATTG